>CAIGRP010093336.1:0-53294 GCA_903798385.1 Fraxinus cuspidata | reverse complement strand
TCTTAACAAGGTTGAACTTTTAAGATTAAAACATCAATTCTTAACAAGAACCACTAAGTAGAGCAGTTGTCTAAAGTCATACGCTTAGATAACGTCCCAAATTTTAAGAACTTCCATTCCAAATTATTTTACCAACTGAATTTACGAGTTGGTTATTTCCGTCAATAATAAATAAATAAAAATTTATTATTACTAATTGAATTCACCTAGGATATTTTTTCAGTGACAATTAATACTTGTGTAATTTATGTAAAAAGGTAATGAAAAACAAAAGGAAAAAAAGTATAATGCGGACGGAAAAGTTAGTGGGTAAAGAATTTTAAAAATAAATTTAAATAAAACTAGGTTTTCAATTGGTGATAATTTAAGGCAAAAAAAAAATCTTAATAAATTAATCTATTAAATAGCGTAAAAGAAACAAAAAAAATAAAATAACCTTTTGAAAAATCATATCCAGAAATTAAAATTAAAGTATATTTTAGTTGGGAACAATACATAACTGATACTATATATATATATCACAACTGTAAAAAAATTTCAAAAATTGAAACTTTTTTTTGGAGATCCCACCCCACCGAACCAACCCTTACCCTACCCTACCCTACCCTACTCTACCCCACGCACCACCAAACCCCAATCCCTAGAAAATTTTTCAGAAATTAAAAACTTTTATGGAGATTACACACGACCCCATAGAACCAACACACCCTCATCTGTAGAAAATTTCTAGAAATATAAAGTGTTTTCTGAAGATTACACCTCACCTACGAACTAATTGCATTTTTTTGTGACCACACTTGTTTTCAGTGTGGCTGTCTATGACCGTCTGACTTGTGAGTATACGTAACTAAGTCACTAACCTGTGTTATCTGTGATTATCTGTGACCAAATTTGTCTTTAGTGTGATTGTTTGTAACCAAGTTAATCTTAACTGTAATGGTATGTGACCAAGTCACAACCGATCACAATTAACACAGAATTGATTACAACCAGTCACAAATAATACATACTTGATCATATAAAGTCGCCACAAACAAATCTGTACACACCGCATATCAGCATTACAGTCCATCTCCACCATCACTTTCAATGCACCACCAGTACCACTTTCAACTCAAAACCACAACCATAAATACTACATTCACTAACTCGTGTTATCTGTGACTAACCATTATCAAATTTGTCTTCAATGTGACTGTTTATAATTAAGTCAGTCCAATTTGTGACTAAATCACATACAGTCAACACTAACATAGATGTGGTCACTTACAATCACAATGAAGATAGACTTAGTCACAAGTTGCGTCGCCACCACCACTCTCAACAACATCAAGAACCACTACCTCACGACAACCACATGCACCACTAGCAGAAACATCGTCGCCTACTTCACCAGCAATAGAACCACCAACAACAACAGAACCATTCCATATATCAGGAAATCATCGATACTATTTGCAAAAAACCAACCATCCTAAAACTCGGCTAAACAAAAAATCTGATCAAACAACTACCCACCACATTTGACCAAACAATAGCCTATACCACCACATCAAACTATAGATTTGATCAAACAACTACCCACCAAATAAATTTCAAGGAGCCCAACAAAAATGCCAACACTGACCCTTGAAGCATTGGTTGCTCGCCGCGTCGAAAAATGTGGGTTAGAAAGGGGATGGGTGGGTAGGGTGAGAAGCTCCTTCTGTCGCGAAAAGCATTCGCCGGTACTTGTAGCAGTAGCGGAGGCTCAAGTCGAGCAAAAATCAACAATGTACGCAGTGGTTTGTCGTTGCGAGCGGCGGAGTGACGCCGAAAATTTGAGACGTTAGAAAAGGGTGAGTGATAAAGAGAGAGGAGGAAAAGGCATTAGAAATCGTCGTTGCACGCGGTTACTCTTCTCGCCGCGCGCAACGACGTCGAAAAATGTAGCGTTATAAAGGGGGTTGGTGGGTAATAAAGAGAAAGAGAGAAGAAAGAGATGAGGAGAATGAGAAAGTTTAAAAATGAAATTGGTTGTGTTAGGTTTAATATTGTAATTGACAATTCAGTAAACAAAAAAGGCTTAATTTAGCATGTGTAAAAGTCAATAAGTGAAATGCAGTTTTGTATAGTTGAGTTAGGTAGCCTAGGGTTTGAGTTCGAGTTTGGAAACGAAGAAGAAGACGCGTCGGAATTTTGCTAGCCTCACGCTGGCCATTGCTAGAGCGACAGAAACAGAACCGTTGTGGCTCGCTTCTCGCCCAGGCGTTGCTCGAGTGACATATCCTTGGCTCGAGCAACAAGTCCCCATCGCTCGAGCGACAGTGTTACGCGGCTAACCCTAGTTCGGGATTTTAGAGAGTTTTACACGGCCCATACTACTCATACATCTCCAACTATAAATACAGATGCTCTTGTACAAAAATGGTGGTTGTCTCATTGCGCCTCATTGAAATAACATATTCTTATCATCCTTTGAGATATCCAAGAACACAATTCATCGATGGAATCATTCATATCATTCTTAAGATCCAACAACTAAGTTTTGGGAAAAAATCAAGATTCGTGAATCTAAAACACCTGACTTCCTTAACACTTTGAGGAACGTACTCTCTTGGTCGGGCATTGTGAGAGGTGGATTGCAAGCACAAGAAAAGCCCAAGAATTGGAGATTCTTGAAATTCCACTTAGAAGAGACAATTGTAGAAGATCGGGTAACTGACTTGGTCCCGAAGTTTTTCCCACGTTAGGTTTCTCCGTCAATAATTATTGGTGTTCTTTATTTCTTTCTATATTATAAACTGCAGTATTCAAACATAGGAAAATTAGACATGTATCCTTAATCATTTAGAAACTATTAAAAAGTGACTTGTTGTTTTTAATAGAATAATTCCGCACGTAGGGTCAAAACTAAAAATGGATAATTAATAATCATTCGGTAACTTAGTAGCCGTTAATTTGGTAATTTGTAATTCTCAGGTTGGAACGGGGTAGGGGTGGAGTAGATTATGTTTAATTAACTTTTTATTAAGTATGATGATTAAAATCTAATTATCACCTAATATATGAATTTTAAACTAATTTTCACAATTTATGATAATTACTCTTTAATTCTAGGTTTCAAGGTAATTTTCTCAATTAAGATTAGGATTTTGCTTGGTTTATATGGCCACATAGCTGGGATAAGGGAGAGGAGGGAGAAATCACAGGCCTATGTGGCCTTGTACATTTGGCTTAATCCTTAAGATTAAGCATTATTTAAATTACCAATATTACAAAAATTAGCATGTCAATAAATTTGATATACTAATAAAATTTATCAATACAATGGGGCCTTCTTGTTTTTACATTTTCGATCTCAAAAAAATTGTGACTCCTCTCGATGAGACACTGAGCTTTTTATTGCAATTGAAGTCTAGACGAATACAATAAAAATTTAATTGATTTTAACGTTAAAAAATCTTTCTAACGAAGGTGAGGTTAACATCTTAATCTTCAAGAAGTTAGGTTCCCATTTAAACAGAAAAGTTCATGAGCATGGTGAAAATTTTCATTTTCGTGCTACGTATCCATAGAAGTGGGGAGACTATACTTCTTTTGAAGAATCTTTCAAGTCGGTGATATTCATAGAAATAATATTGGGTTTTGATAATCAAATCCAACAAATAACTTTGACCATTTAAAAGTTGACAAAGTCACCAAAAGATAACGAAGCACGATTTTCTATGCTCATGCATCGATTGGAGTTTCAAAATCCATCATTGAAAGGCAAACTAGAAAATATACGTTCTTTCAGAATTAAAAACCCTGAAATTTAAGAGCAGCAACAAAAGCAATATATGCCTAATCGAGAGATGGTGCAAAATTTGTTGCATGATACTACTCAACTTTTTGTTGGCTCTCTATTTCTATTCAAAAATCCCAACATATGATTGTGGACACCATTTGTGTCTAGTATGGTGGTTCACCGCATTCNGCAAAATTTGTTGCATGATACTACTCAACTTTTTGTTGGCTCTCTATTTCTATTCAAAAATCCCAACATATGATTGTGGACACCATTTGTGTCTAGTATGGTGGTTCACCGCATTCTTCATTGATTTATGCTATTTTATTGATTTCATTGAACAAAATATGTGAGCGGGTTTTCTTTAGAGATTGCTTGGATTTGATTTGAACAAGCTCTTGATCATAAAAACTTCATTTCATATTTCATCTCTCTCTCTCTCTCTCTCTCTCTCTCTCTCTCTCTCTCTCTCTCTCTCATTATGTAATTGCAAGATGAGGCATAATTTCCTCTTAATTTTATTTTAGATTCTATGTGGGTCGCGTGGGATTAGGCTTTTTGTGTGGTTGATTAATGAAAAATTTAAAGTGGCCCAGTTAGAATTAGGCTCTAGTCCAAATAGATTATCCTAAACAATAACGATAGAAGATTGTTCGATTTTGGTTGGGTATTGTTTTGCTATCCATTTTTTGTTTGAGTTGCTACACTTATATCATGATTGTCTACTTTATTTATATTCTTCAATTTGATACAAACTTTCATCATTGATTTTAGCAACACTTGTTCAAGTCAATGGCTTCCATTTTTACACCTCTAAATGGGTGTACAACTAGCTATTTCTAATTTGATTATAAGTAGATTTGAAAACTGAGCATGTTGGAAAAACTGTTACTGTCATAATGATTTTTCATGTTGGATCACTAAGAATTTGTAAATCGAAACGGAAGCGTACTTGAATCAAACATAGTTAATGGAATGAGTGAATCCTGCGGTTTTAATCTTCCAGATCAACATGTTATTCCTTTATTTTTCTCTGATGATGGGAGTCAGAACAGAATGAACAATCCATGTATGATCCGAGGACCATAAGATTATATATATATATATATATATATACTAATATCATGTTAACCTAATTTGGCCCATCATAAAATTAGAAACGGGCATGGTCTCTACATATAAAGCCCACACTTTAATTAGATGCTTCAAAACCTAAAATAAACCTTATTAGATCTCTTTAAATGAGTTTAACCGAAATTGACATCATTCAATTTAATACACAATAATTTACATATAAGCTTACATGATCGATTAAAAATCCTTACAATCTCTCACAAGGGCTATATGTGTTACCTCATAATTGTGCATTAAACATAACCTTATGAGTACACAAAATTTTGCTATCATTATCGAATGCGTCCCCAAACAATTTGGTTCATCAATCATATCAATATAAGATCAAAGTGATTTTCGCTACTTATATCGTAACTAAACCCATCAATGGTCACGTATATTGACATAACTGATTAGCATGGATCAAACATGGATGTGTAGCATGGAAATTACATGTGATGTGATCTTAACATGCCTATTTCCAACTGATCCACCTTAATACCTTAGTGAGATCATTTTCAAATAAGTTTAGAGATAATAAACTAAAAACTTTATAACCAAAAATAACTTTAACCAATAACCATATCCAAAATGACAGTACATGTGTCTAAATTGTAAAGCACAGAAATACAAACTCTCACTGAAACTAAATATCCTCAAGAGATATTACACACATATGAACAGTATGTTCATGAAAAACCTTGGGTATCAATCCCTTGACACCGTAACCATGGATTTTGTCCCGACATGCTCTATTGACGCCGTCCACTCTGAACTCTTTCTTTAACAGTCAGAAACTTGATCTCTATATGTTTTGACTTCGTCAAACTCCTGTTGTTATTGGAATACGACACTGTTGATTTATCATCATAAAATAACTTGAGTGATCTTTCTATATTGTCCATAATGTGTAGCCCAATGACAAAATTTTGGAACCATAATCCATGATTTGATGCCTCATTACACGCTATAAACTCCGCTGCCATGATAGAAGTAGCGATGAGTGTCCGCTTAGCACTCTTCCAGGAAATAGCACCTCCAGCAAGCAATTAGATATAGCCTAAAATTGATCTTCTACTATCTTTTCATCTCGCAAAATCGAAATCAGAATAACCGACGATCTCCAACTGATCTGATCTCCTGTATGTGAGCATGTAGTCTTTAGTTTTCTATAAATACCGCATGACCCGTTTGGCTGCTTTCCAATGATCCATTCCGGGTTACTTAAATATCACATTAGCATCCCAACAATGTATGCTATATTTGGACGCGTACAAACCTGAGCATACATCAGATACCCTATAGCTGAAGAATAATGAATTTTTTGCATTTCTTTAATTTTCAAGTCATTTTTAGGCCATTGACTTAAACTTAACTTGTCTCTTTTAGTCACAGGGGTGTCACATAGTTTACAATCTTTATGCCATATATTTTAAGTACATTTTCGATATATATTTTTTATGATAATCAAATAATACCCCGAGAATAATCCAAGTGTATCTGAATTCCTAATACAAAAGAAGTATCACCAAGATCTTTCATCTCAAAATTCCTTGTTAGAAATCTCTTGGTCTCGTGCAATAAACCTATGTTGTTGGTGGCAAGCAATGTCATCGACATATAAAATCTAAAAATATACTTACTCCCACTGAACTTGTGGTGTATACAAGCATCAATGAGGGGCATGTTTGAGTTCATAGATGGATTTCTTTAGTTTATAAACAATTTGCTTTGCATCATCTGACACAAAGTTTTCTGGTTACACCATGTAAATTGTTTCATCAATGTCACCATTGAGAAACGTTGTCTTAACTTCCAACTGATGTAACTGAAGATTGAAATGCGCTACCAATGTCATTATAATCCTGAAAGAGTCTTTCGAAAAACTGGAAAGAAAGTCTCTTTATAATTGATTTCTTCTTTCCTTTTAAAGCCCTTTGCGACAAAGCGAGCTTATACCTCTCTACATCACCCTTCGAATCCCTTTAGTCTTAAATATCTATTTGCAACTAATAGATTTCGCACCTTCAGGCAATGGAACGAGGTCCCACACGTCGTTGTCCTTCATGGACTTTATCTCTTCATTCATGGCATCAAGCCATTTTTTAGAGTCAGAACTTTCCATGGCTTGATGGAAGTTGATCGGATCATATTCCACAACTCCAATGTCAACTACATGTTCTTGGAGAAATATGATGTAATCATACGAAACCACACTTCTCATCACTCTACTGGATCTTCTTAATGACATTGGTTTTTGAAGTTGTAGAATTTGTTCTTTTGGATTGTTCTTGGAGAAATATGATGTAATTATCCAAAATCGCACCACACTTCTCCTCTTTATAGTGGATCTTTTAAATGGCATTAGTTTTTGAGGCTTTAGAGTTTGTTCTTCGGAACAAGTTGTAGACCTTCAGAGGGAGATACAATGATATTGTCTTGATCCGGAGTTACTACTTGAACAATGTCAGGGATAGAAACGTGATCCTGATCATTATCAATGGCAATTGGAGGAATTTCAACGTATTCTCCTCAAAGACAAAATCTGTAACCCTTTCTCCCCCTCAAACTCAACATCCTTAAATAATCGGGCATTTTCTGTCTCGAAAATTGCCTTAGTTGTGGGATCATAAAACTTGTAACCCGATCCTGAACAATGTCAGAGATAGAAACCTGATCCTGATAATTGTCATTGGAAATTGGAGGAATTTCAACGTATTCCTCCTCAAAGACAAAGTCTGTAACGCTTTCTCCCCCGCAACTCAACATCATAAAATAATCGGGCATTTTCTGTTTCGAAAATTGCCTTGGCTGTGGGATCATAAAACTTGTAAACCCTGAACCTTTCAGAATATCCAATGAAATAGCAACTGATAGTCCTTGCGTCCAGTTTCTTTTTATTTGGCCTATATAGCCTTACCTCAGCTGGGCATCTCCAAATGTACGTGCTTCATAGGCATCTTGCTCATACAAAGCTCATAAGAGGTTTTATAAGTGGCCTTAGTTAGAACTATGTTGAGTATATATACTACGGTCTTTATTGCTTCACCCAGAATAATTATGGCAATGTAGAATGAGTAATCATACTCTTCACCATATCTTTAAGCGTTCTATTTCATCTTTCAACAACACCATTCATAGTGGGCAAACTAAGTATAGTGTACTGTGGGACGATACCGCATTCCTCTAGCAATTTAGCAAACGATCGTGGATGTTTCTCACCTGAACCGTCATATGTGCCATAGTACTCACCACCACGGTCAGATCGAACGCTTTTAATCATTTTGCCAAGTTGGTTCTCAACTTTAGGTTTATAGTTTTTGAACACATCCACAAACTGTGATTTTTCATGAATGAGATATATATAACCATATCTAGAAAATTCGTCTATGAATGTTATAAAATATTGTTGATCATTCCAATAAGCCGTAGGGAATGGTCCACAAATGTTCGTATATATAAGTTCGAAGACTTACAAAGTCCTGATGGCTTGAAATATCATTCTATTGGTTTGTTTTCCCTTTATACAGATAACACACATGTCATAATCTGTAAAGTCAAGGGATCGAAAATTTTGTTAGACACAAGTCTCTCAATTTTCCTCTTGGAGATGTAACCTAATCTCTTATTTCACAACAAGGCAAAATTCTTGCCGGTTAATTTTTCATTTACAACTTGAGAACTTATATGGAAGGATTCATTAAAAGAAGGAATTGTAATAATTAAATAAAGATTATCGTAACATAATAAAGAATCTGAACCATTCAATTTTTAATCATGAAACAATTTAAATTTTTCATTCCCAAATGAACAAGAATAACCTGATTTATTCAAAGTAGAAATGAAAATCAAATTCCGTCTAAAAGATGATACAATAAATGTCTCATTAAGATCCAAATAAATTTCAGTCTTTAACAGTAATATAAATTTTCTTGTTGCCTCTACTTCCAAAGTCTTGTCGTCACCAACATAGATTTCACCATCACTTGATTTTCGAAAACTCGGACAACCCTGCATGGACACATTGATGTGACTTGTTGCACTATACCATGAATGTCTAGGTACCGAAGTTAAATTAACCTCATAACAAACCAAATGAAGAAGAATGCCTTTCTTGGCACGCCATGCATGATAGTTGATACGATTCTTTTTATGACCTGCAGCTCTACAGAAGAAACAACCATCCTCAGTTTGTTCCTTATGTTGTTTCAGAGTTTGTGGCTAAATGAGTAATTTCTGTCTGTCATGCTTCAATCTTTCCTCTTCTATGAGCTCATTAAGGGACCATGAGTACTTTTGACAATTGTAGCTTACCTTGAATTGACTGAATTGTGCCGAAAGGTATATCAAATCCAAATGTACCAACAAGTCTTCAAATAAATCCAACTTTAGTTCCTTTAGTTTTGAAGCAATATGAGAAATTTTCATAATGTACTCCCGTATGTTTCATTTTCCTTTGTACCTCATTGAAATAAGGTTTACCAAAAGTGTACGAGTTTCAACATTTTCATTTTTGGCAAACCTCATCTCGAGGTCCTCAAGGAAACCCTTAATCGTAGTTATCTTATCGGACATAGTGCCCTGAAATGCTTCTGGAATAGCACGCTTTATGACCATCAAATTTATGGGTTCGATCGTTCCCATTTTTTCATCAGAGGTACTCTTATCTTTACGTGGATCACTAGCATGTGAAAACTTTTGAATACTTGCACTCGGACCATTTCCCGAGGAGAGCAAGCCATCCTTTAAATATATAGTTAATGTAATGTTTCGATAATAAAAAGTATGTAATGTATGGGTAGTTAGAAAGGTTCAATAGAGGAAATTTTGATAACTTGTAATCCTCTTTTCAATTTATGAAAATGGTATATATAAAATACAATTTAAGTATCTTATGCTTCCTAAATGTGTTTTAAATTATTAAAATGTGAATGGGATTGAACTTTTATAAAATTTTAAGTTTAAATTGCTCAAGCGTTAATATGTAAGAGCCCCGCACCTTGAAAATATTTTCATAAATCTATTTTTATCTTATTCAACCTTAACTACTTAATTAGTATTTAAAAGTCAGGGCGTGGCATGATCTATGGAGGAGAGACAATGTACGGATTGAAAGGCCATAAGTTAGATACATCTTCATCTTTCTAATAATATTCTTCAAGATGTTTTGAAGGAGAAAACCAACCCTATATTATAGTTGAAAATGGAACAATTATGTATGACGAAAAGTCTAACCAACAAATTTCATATGAAGCAACCCTTGTATTCATCGTATGATAGAACGTACATCACTGAAAGATCACCTAGCTATCTTTAAGGAAATCGTCACTAATTTGAAAACATTGGAGGTCGATTATGATGAAGAGGAGTTAGAGTTGAAATTATTGTGTTTGCTTCCCACTCTATACATGTTGTTTAGTAACACACTCATATATAACTGTGATACTCTTACCATTGAAGAAGTTTGTGATACTCTATTTTTAAACGAGAATGTGAAAAATTTTGTCGGATCTGAGGCTTTTGGATATGGTCTTGTTGTTCATGGTGGTTATGTGAGTGGTAGATGACAGGGGCACATTAGAATGATTGTTATAAGTTGTAGAAGGAAAAATTAGCTACTGCAAATCAAAATGAAAAACAATTATTAATAACCTAAGAATAACTAATCAAGAGGAAGAGTGAATTGTTTTTTAAAACTTTTTCGAAAAATTAATTTAAATTCAAGTAAGTAAAGATTATATATATTAATTCAAATCATAAACACAAATATAAAAGCGATAAGTAGAAGGCAAAGAGAAAGCAAATGATATAATTATGGAGACTCGATTCAAAGTAATGATATGTGTCATCCGTTATCAAGCTCTCCGACACGAGTAAGGCATTTTCAATATATTAATTATCTTATGGTGCAATTCAACCCTATACAACACTTCTAGTGACTTACAATCAAAGAGTACCAATCCTCATACAATATTGAGTTTTACGGGACCCCAATATGACCCATACTTTTATGCTTTCTCGGGACCTCAGTATGACCTACACTATTGAGCTTTATGTGACCTTAATATGATCGACACGATTATTTACAATAAGGAGCACCGATCCTTATACAATATTAATTTTTACGAGATTTCAACATGACCAAAACTTTATCAAAATTGGTTTACAATGGAATTCCTCTCTTGATAAATAATACAAACAAGTTAAGTACTAAAAGAGACTAGCATTTCAATGAATATACGGATTCTCTATCTAAAGTATGGAGATTCTATACACCGAATCTCACGGAAAGATTTCTTTAGGAATTATTTCTTTCAAATAGAAATTTCAAATAAGTCGTATCTTGCTCAAACTAATAAATAGAGCTGAAGTTATAGTTAAAGCCGCTAGTAAAAAGTTTTTTATGATCAAAACATTGAGAATGAAATCAACCATAGGTCAATAATTAAAAAAATTAGGTGAAGCCGCAGAAGATAAAAAACTTATAGTTATTCCTGACGGCGACTCCAAACCTAACGATGATTCGATTCTTGATAGAGGTTGCACTTTCTTATGTGTCCTAACCGGGATTTGTTTTCCACATATAAAATAGTTTTCAAAAGTGTTGTGAAAATGGAAAATAATTTACCTTAAAGGATAGCTGGTACTGGAAAAGTCAAAATTCAGATGTTTGATTAAATTGTCAGGACACTTGATGATATGAGACATGTTTCAGATTTGAAGAAAAAATCTTATCTCCTTAAGTGTTCTTGATTTAAAAGGGTATATGTACACATGTGCAGGTCTAATCCTAAAATTTAGTAAATATGCCCGTGTTATGTTGAAGTGGTGGAAATTATTGTGATTATACGTCTTGCCGGTTCCACAGATCTGTAAATGTTAATTAGCAGAAGTCAAGGACTCAAGAGAATTTTGAGATTGGTTCAGTACCGATGGAGTTTGGTTTAGGGTACATATTAAAGAATACATCTCAATTGAGTTCAGAAGTTATAGGTAATGCCGCGTTGCCACCATCACTAGTGGTGTCATTGTATTCAATTGTTAGAGATAGACCCAGAAGAGATATTAGGCCTCCACAAAGGTACGATGAAACTGATTTTGTTGCTTATGCTTTAAGTGCAGTTGAAGGTGTTAAATCTAACAAAGAACTTTCTCTAGAAGCATTTTATATTGATTCTGTCTTAGGGTATGTTACCGTCATGTTTGGTAAATATTAAGTTAATAGTGATTTTGTTGTTCGTGAGGACAAATCGAGCAGCTTTGGTGCCTAAGGTTATCCCGCTGAGCATTGTTTGGATTCGGTTGATTTATGCAGTTATTGAATTTGCCCTAGTTGAGTTTTGTGAAAGAGAGAGAGAATTTTTTTGTTGGAGGATTTTATGGTGGGGAATTTTTGTCTGGAGAGTTAAGTTTTAATTCTTGTAATGGAATTTATCTCTATGTGGAGAATTTTTCATTGTAGTGGAATTCGTGTTATGGTGGGTTAAAATTAGGGTATGATCCGAATTCCATTTAGAAAACTACTTGAGAATCCTAGTTGAAGTCAATTTGGAAATTTAAGTTGGAATTCAATTTGGGAGTTAATTGTAGACTTGAAAAAGTCTTGAAAGAGTCTATGACGGATTGGAAAAGATTACGTAAGACAGTTGCTCCTTGCATGCCTAGGGGATGCTCGAGAACTCTAAACACGGACCTGGAGCTCGCTAGCACCAGGCTACCATTCGAGTGATGGTGTTTACCACTCAAGCTCTGCGAAAATGCCGCTCGAGTGGCAGTCATATTCGTGCCACTTTTAAATTCCTTTTTGGCATTTTTTTTATTTTTATTTTATCCCAAATATTTCATTATTGGTTTTACCAATTGTATTGAAACTTCACCTTATATTAAACTGTTCATTGTATTATATTTTTAGTATGTTAGGGGTCTTAATATTATATATATGGTGTATAATACATATTGAGTCAAATCTTACATTCTACATAATAATTTGTAATCCTCCATTATTAATATTAATAAATTCTCCTCTTCTACCAGTGGTATACGTTACTACATAAATCTTGTGTTCTTGTTTAATTTTCATATTGTCATATTATTTTGTTTCTTTATATACTAATCAAATGGTACCAGTTCAATGTGTAATTCTTTTATAGTCACAATTATAAATAAAAAAAATTTATAGGTCACAACTTATTTATCAGTCATCGATTAATTGGTCACTCAATAACTTTCTATCTCAAATGTTAAACAATTATGGTCACAATCACAAATCGCGTAAGATCACAGTTGCAAGGATATAAATTATGAATCACACTTATAAATTTAATCGCAATCAAACGTTTTTTAGTTAACATAATATTTATTGGTCACAAATTACTCATTTTATAGATTAAATATTATTTATTGTTCACAAATCAGCTATTATTAATAGTCACAATTACTCTAATAATTAGTCACAAAAGATATTTACACGACTCAACTCAATTCCACCATTTGCACCAACCAAACATCGCTCCACCTTGCCGCCACAACCACTACAAGAAAAATGATATTTTACAACCGAATGCCGCCCCACCTCACCATCACTGGCAACATCACCACCAACAACAACCACCATTTACAATTACAAAACAATCACCAGAATTTGAAAACCACCATCAACCACAAACAAAAATTACCCCGCTAAGTAGATCGGCGGAAGAAGAGACCACCTCAAAACCCCAAAACCACCCCAAAACTACACCAAAGTCACGCTGTACAAAGTGAGCACCGTTGAGCACACCGATGATGATCGTTGTGCAAGGCCAAAGACGGAGAAAATAATGAAGATGAGGAGCACCGTGCTTGTTTGATTTAGCATCTTAGAGTTTAGGATTTGAGTGTGTATGATTTAGAGAGAGAAGGGAGAGAATAGAGATAAAGAGAGATGATGCAAAAAAAAAAAAAAATTAATAGTAAACTTAAAACCTGATTTTTAAAGTTAATAGTTGAAATCCATGTGTGTAATTTCCACTTTCATGAATTTGTATATAATTCATACGATTTTAGATGAATCATATATATAGAATTTATTGGATTTCAATGGATTTCTTAAAATTATGATAAATTGATATAACTGCATAATAGTTCACAAAAAAATAAAAATCTTTATAACATTATCTTTTATTACAAAAAATCCGTTACTTTTGTCCGTCTACAGAATCGAGAATTTAAATATCAACAAATTAGAAATTAGATCCTTATTTCTTTTTCTCTCACACTATGAATTTCAGAATGAGAATTGAAAACGAGATATTTTATTGCAATTTGTTTTATATTTTTATTTCTTACTTAATTTATTTTATTTTTATTTTTTTGTTGTCAAAATATATATATAATTTCATATTATATTTGTTGGCTCGAAATCTATTGAAATTTGAGGAGTCGATGTAAAATTCCTAAATAGCTTGGTATTTATGTTTAATGGAAACTGCAAAAAAATGTCAATATTAACGTGTGTCATTTCAAAAAATAACTTTTAAAAGCTTCTGCAACAATGGCCATTTTCGTAAAACTCTGACCAAATTATACTTAAAATGCTACTTTTAAAAGGTTTAGTGCAAATAGTCATTTTAGTTAATTTTGTTCAAAATGTAAATTGAGACTTGTTTTTTGTTGGTTATGAAAAGGTTGCAAAAATCCTGTGGATGTTAATTTTACACAATTTTCTCTTGTAAATTATGCTGGAAAATTGACTTTGTTGAACTTACTTTTGGCACAATTTTAGGTGAGACCCGTTGGTTCAATTGGAAGATCACAGTTGATCCGTGTTCTCTTCCGTTAGAATATCAAAATCATATATTTACTTACCAAAAATGATAAACGGTTAAATAAGAAATTTGAGTTCAAAGTGGACCATTAAAAGATGATTTATATTAGAGGAAAAATTATATTTAAGTTTAACACACGTAAGAAGTTCATGAAAGCAATGACCACTTTTTATATTATTATACTTTGAATGGGTGTAATCATGTGTAACATATAGGATCTATCTACGGGGGGAAGGGGAGGGGAGGGGCGCAAGGGATGCAAATCAATGACCAAAATTGTATATCGAGTCTTGAACTTGTGTGCGAGCACGACCTGAGTACCGAATGTCGAACCGACAGAGCAGAAAATAGCCCCTTAGGAATGTCCACGTTTTGTTAATTTTTGCTTTCTCCAACTCACTTAGCTTATGAGGTTTTTGTCATTATAGTATTGAGTTAATGGACAAACTTACTCACCATTCATGGGAACCAAGTTTATAACTGAGCTCATTTTTCCATTATTCAACACCAAAAAAATTACATACTCTTCTACATAATATCCAGTTTCAGTTCTAAAAATTTTTCATTTTCGTCTAAGTCTTAGTGGTGCTGTTCTGACACAAATTCATTTCGTATAAGTAGATATTGAAGTGCTCAGACTCTATTAGTTCTTACGTTGTATCCTGGAAGACAGACATTCGAACTAAACCTCAAGCACCTACGGTGAGAGGGGCGAATATATTTTAAGAAAACTACGTAAACACAAGCCTCGGTTTGCTGATTTATAGTATTTTCAGTGCTTAATATTTCTGCTGTTTTTATTCGCTGTTTGCTTATGTTCTTACTTTAATAAATAAAATTTATATATTCTATATTCTTGTAACATATTATTGTTAAGTTTTGTGCATGTTATAAAGTATGTATCTTCAACTTCTTCAACTTCTTTTAGGAAATCTGATGCTTCTAAAATGGAATATCTCTATGAGATATCCTATCATCCTGAATCTGATAAAGTCCCACTCACAGACCTGTCCCTTGTAAATTCATACCTCCCTTATACAAAACCTCGTCAGTCTATTACTAAAACTGTTCGTAGCCTTATTTCTCCTAAAAAATCCCAAGCTAAAGAATTTGTTCAAACCTCAAAGTTTGATCAACATCTTCTGCCTGTTACAGAAAAAGAACAGTTTGTTACACTGGAATTGCCTTCTCATCTTCCACGAGTATGGTTATCTGAAGGTTATACGGATCTCCACTTTAAAGCTATTAGATTTACTTTAACTCTTCATGGAAGAAAAGGTCTTCCACAGTTTCAAGAATTGCCTTGTTAGATACTCGTTTCTCTGAGTATCAGCATGCTTGCATAGGAACTGTATAAAAAACTCTCAACGTTGGAACTGTTTTAGTCACAATGTTTCCAAACTTCAATATACCCATATCTGATCCACAGTTACTTTAAAAGTCCAAGTTCAAATCGTTGGAGCTGTGCCATCTTCTGTTACATATGTAGCTACTCTTCATTATCAGATGGTGTACAGAATACAGAATCAACTTGTTGATTTTATACAATCTCAAGGAAAAGACGATGCTCTACTTCTTCATGTAGAGTCAGATCATGTTCCCAGTTGTACTTATGTCCCCAGGCAAATTCCTCGCTCAGAGCTACTTAAACTAATCCCTGAGATATGGATTACAAGCTATGAACAAGCTCACAAGGAAAACAAAATTCTACTCCAATATAATCTACATAACCTGTTTTTGGGAAAAGGTCCAATGGAGATGTTGAGATCGCCTTCAAAAGGGATGTTGTCTCAAAAATACCCTCTTGTTTTCTCACACAATTTGCATATGCACAAGAGGAAATCCCTATATATGCTTTTGATGTAAATGGAAGGCCAATACACAGCAGAATAGATGATACTGGACATATTTTTTGGGATATTTGCTCTTGCCCCAGTTGTCTAGCGACAGATATTGATGATGATTCTCCGCGCCGAAGAAGGAAATCTAAGCGAAGAAGTCAAAGAAAGTTACATAAATCTTTCTATGATAATGATCCAGAAGTTGGATTACTTGGTAAGCCATTAGGAAAATTTGATTACTATGTCAAATACACTGCACCACCCAAAAATGATGATCACATAATTTCTACTGGATGGGATGATGATGATGATGATTGAAACAAATATCATAAGGAATGAGATTGGAATAATAATCTACCTTCACCTCCTTTTCCCATGGCGATGTTTCATCCTCCTACACAAAAAGAGTTTCCTTCCTTAGAAACTTTTGAAAAGGATCATTCTACTCATTCTTAGAAAATCAAGAATTCAAATACTAGGAGATCAGATGGATCAGTACAACCTCTTTCAGCAGCAGAAGCAACCTTAAACTGGCATTTAGAAAATGCATTACAACAAAATGATTTGTTAAAAAGGATTGACCAAAGTCAGCAAAGAATTGAAAAGACTCTATAACAGCAGACTCAGACTCTTCTCACCCCTCTTCAAGCCTGTAGACAAAGAATCGAAATTTTACACAATGATATATTGAACAGTCTACAAAACCAACTACCATTTATTGTTCAAGAAAGAGAAATCAAAAACCTGAAAATTCAACTTGCTTCTGTTGAGTTAGATCCAATGATCCCGCCATCAACACCATATTACCCTTCATCTTTCTCTAACATACAATCTTTCCAAATAGGACCTTTATATTCCTCTACTTATCAAGGATCAACTTCTATTCTTTTCACTCCTTAAGAATGGGAACAAAAGAAAAAATCATTAATGCCTTCAAAAAAGATTAGACCTATTGTTGTCCATTAAACACAGTTCTATTTTTCTCAAAACCCATCAAAAGAACCTCAAATGATGTTTAAAAATCCTAGTTCTCCTTTCCTTCAAAAAACTCATAGCTAAAATACTCACTTCCTTCCTGTCTATACTATAACAAATGACCTCAGTTCTGAATCTGAGACTGTTGAATCTTCTGATGAATCTATAGATGATAATCCTCCTTTATATATGGCTGATCGAGCACAAATAGGCCAATCTCAAACTCAGTCTAAAGTTGAACCCACTTTTGAAGAACCAGAAGTACTTGACGAATGTCTAGTGTACTGCAGAACTTCAAAAGCCAGACATGACTCATACAAAGGTCATAAAGCTTTTTTGGCAAGGATTACAGGATTTCTTAAAGATTGGTATAATTCAATGGGTATTTACATGAAACTTCAATTACCCAGGAATCAAATACTACATATTCTTTTATAAATTCCTTATATTGGGAATTGTGTGAAAAATATGATCATGACAAGGAGATTGCCAGAGAAGAATTTTTCAGATTAAAGTGTTGTTCATACAATCCAAAAAATCTTGAAAAGCACTTCAGGATTGTTGCACAACGATATTATCTTATAGGTGGCATAGATGATACCAACATCAAGCAAGCTTATCTGGAATCAATACCTCAATCTCTTGGATAAGAAACATTAAGGACAATGGAAATGAGAGGACAGCCTTTAAATGCTACATCTTTTGGTGAACTCCATAATTGGATCATGAAGACACTGAAAAAGGTTTGTAATCAGAATGCTTTCCTCAAAGACATCAGTGCCACAGGCAAAAATTTGAAAAAGGCTTGTGATAAGTATTATTTTCAATTAAGTGCAACCATTCTATGAAAGATTGTGATTGTAGAGGAAAGAAAAAATTACATAAAAGGAGAATGAAATTTTCTTGCAGAGACGCTCCTCTAAATCCTTTTCGGAGTAAGAAAAGATTCTTTCGGCGCAAATTTTCAAAGAAGAAATGAAACATATGTTTTATTTGTGAAAAGAAATGTCACTTTGCAAAAGTTTGTCCTAACAAAAAGGAGGAGAAAATTATTCACCAAATTTTCACGGCCAATAAAAATTGATTATGGTGATGACGATCCTGAATCTTTATTTTTCGAAGAGGATGAACAAACACAAGAAACTATCTTTGCTCTTGAATATGATTATAATGAAAGTCTTTCTAACGAATCTGATGATGCAGAAGAATGTTATGGCATGCAAGTTGTTAATCCATTCTTTTTATCTGTTCCGGTGCCAATGATTGAAGTAAAACTCTTTATAGGAAAATATGAAAGGCCCATAATAGTTGCCACACTGTTTGATACTATGCTGCATCCTCAATTCTTAATCCTACTATTCTTCATGATCACATGTGGAAAAATCATCGACAAATTTTCCAAGCAGTAAATGGAGATAGTTTTTCAACTGAAATAATCAGTAAGCCTATCACAATGCAGTTCTTTCCTGAACTTGGTATTTCTCACAAGCTACTAGGTCCCTCTTCACCTGGTAAAGATATTATCATTTCATGGGATATTATCAAATAATAGTGGGAAAAGAATGTTATTCCTCGTCCAAATGATCTCAGATACAAGTTCTATTTTCAGCCTTACATATAAATGACCACATACTTTACCATGACCATTCCAAATATCACAGAAACTAATCTAAGATTGTTGTGCGGAATCTCACTCAGATTTTCTTACTAAATGCACAAACCCACTTTAGAAAAACCTAGACCTTTTCATTTATCTTCCAATCAAGAAAAATGAAGATGTCAATCCTACTAAGCCAGCCATCTTGGAATGAACCCAGAACATCTCCAATTAGCCACTAAAGAGCTTACCAAACTACAATTGAAGGACTTATTGAACCAACAACTTCGTAATGAGCGTGTCAGGGATTTTATGTTAACAAAAGAAGTGAACAAATTCGAGGAAAACTCAGATTGGTCATTGACTACAAGCCATTAAATGCTTTTCCTTGATGATGATAAATTTCCTCTTCTAGACTGAAAAACAATGTTTGTAAATATGTCCCGGGCAAGGATTTTCTCAAAATTTGATCTTAAGGCAGGATTTTGGCAGTTGGGAATCAAATTTGAAGAAAGATACAAAACAACGTTCTGCATTCCAAACCATCATTACCAGTGGACGGTTATACCTTTTGGACTAAAGACTGCCCATTCTCTCTTCCAAAAAGCAATGACAAGAATTTTTGATCCATTATTGGATACTGCTATGATTTATATTGATGATATCTAGTTATTTTCTAAAGATGAAGAATCTCTCGCCAATCTACTCTCCAGATTTACAGATCTTGTTAACTATTATGGTATTATGTTTTCTCAAAAGAAAATGGTGATTGTTGTTAGAGAAACTGATTTTTTGGGGATGCATATAAAAGATGGTCAGTATTCACTCCAGCTTCATTTTGGCCAAGAACTTCTTAAGTTTTCAGATGAAAATTTGACAAAAAAGGAAGTTCAATGGTTTCTTGGAGTTGTTAATTACATGGCAGAATTTATTGATCGTCTTTCATCAATCATTCGACCACTACAATTCGACCACTACAACTCATGCTTAAACAGAATTCACTTACTTGGTCATTAGCTCAAACTCAAGCAATCAAAAACATTAAACAAAAAGTCAATGATCTTCCATCTTTGCAGATCCCTACAGATGGAAAACGCATCCTTCAAACAGATGGAAGTGATTGTTTTTGGGCATTTGTTTTACTTGAAAAAAAAAGATAGAAAGAGAAGAATTTGTGGATATAAAAGTGATTCATTCACAAAATCAGAGAAGCACTATCATTCTACCTTCAAATAAATTCTTGCAATAAAAAGAGGAATTGAAAAATTCCAATTCCATCTCATTAGACATAAATTCTTGGTAGAAATAGACATGTCGGCTTTTCCAAAAATGCTTTCTTTCAAGAGAAAACAGATTCCAAATTCTCAACTTCTAAGGTGGGTAGAATGGTTCTCAAACTTTGACTTTGAAGTCAAACATATCAGAGGAAAACATAATATGTTACCAGATCTTCTCTCCAGACCAAAAATTTCTCTCATTCTTCCTTCCTCTATCCTAGTCATTCACATATGGATTCAAAATCTTCAAATCACTTCCCTCATATTGAAACTTTCCCTCCTGAACTCAATGAACTCATAAAAACCAAAACTCTCAAATCCAGATCCAAAGATCTTAACGAGTTTATAGTTAGGTAACACTAAAGAAAGACAGAAATTGAAACACTTGGTGCTCTTGGATTTCAACCATACTATCATTTCTTTACACTTTTCCATTTTGATCCAAGCACTAAGATTTTTAAAAGAAACTCTTTGTTTTCGTTGGTACCTTTTAGAGCTTTGGCAAATTGGAATTTATTTTCATGTCAATGATACACTTGATTTATTCTTTAAAATGAATTTGGATTTTTTTCCATAAAATAGTTGATCACTTTGCAAAAAAGTTTTTTTGAATGGCTCCATCCAATTTGGCACTGGATAAAAATGTTTGAAGCCTTTTCTTTAAAAATTAAAGATCTCATAACTTCCAAAAATAATGTTTATATGACTTTAAATTTTCAAAGACAATGTTATTTCACTGAAGCAGGAATGTATGCTCATTTTTCTCATTTTAAGTAGTATGAAAGTTCAACCATTCAATATGCATCAAAATTTTGAGCACTATCCAAAAGAATTTCAAGAATTCCAAAGGTGTATGACAGAAATTAATCAGACAATTCTTCCAAAAATTTGGCCAAATTATGAAGATGACGCACCATGGGAAGCTTTATCGGTGGAATACACTCAAAAGATCCAACATGACATTCAAGTCTATCAAGAAACTCATCTTCAAAGATTTCGCACTGTAAGAGACCCAGAATATGAATATACATTTGATTATCAATTTGGACAACTGTCTCAGGGAAGACCCACACAAAGTCTTGGACTTTGTAGTTTCGAGAGTCTTTTGGCTTCAGAAGGACGCCAGCTAAGGAAAAAAAATGAACATTTCAGGAAAACTTATTGACAGTTTGGACCATAGAGTAAAAAAGAAAAAAGCATATCTTGAAAAAGAATAGAAAAAATTGTAAATGAACTACATGCAGACACCTGGTGGAATCCAATACAAAAAGAAAAGGAAAAGCATAATCAAGCCAAATAAATGAACAATTTCCCCAGATAAATTATGATAACAATATTTTCCAAGATTCACGGGATACATGACCAAGTGAAACTCAAGACATCAATATATCCTGGTTAAATGATAATGGTTTACCCTCACGTCCAAAAGACTCTATGAATCTCGACACACCATGACAAGACAAAAACATCATCTACTTTATTAAATCAGATTTTGCTTTATTAAAGTTTGTTTGTCAATTTTTATAATAATTTGTTTTCTTAAAGTTTGTTTGTCTGTTTGTATAATAATTTATTATATTATTGTACTATATGTTGTCTTTTGATGAACTTCACCAAGCCCCAAATGTATGTAGTCATAATTAACTCATGAATGAAATTGTAGTTATCAAAAAAAAATTTTTTAATTAAACCCATCGGATTAGTATAGGAAACTTTCATTTTGGTCACCAACTTTCTGTTTTTCCAATTTAGTCAGCAAATTTATGATTTTCTTAATTAAAACAACAAGTGGTGGTATATTCTTTTTAATAACATAATGATGCGGTACAAACTTAGGAGGGGCTAGGCATGACCTGAGCTAAAGAAATAAAAGGGGAAAACTTGCGCCATATAAAAACAAGAGGTACAGTGCATAGAAAGAGCTTAAAGAGAACTAATGTCGACGCTTCCCAAATTTGGTTATCATGCAGCGTATGAGTTATTTGCAGAACGATAGAAGTCGTATTACACACTACACGCATGCTGCAACTATACATAACTCCATGCACCCTGAGGAATATCCATTTGTGAATCGTCATCTAGCGATGCCAATTCGAACTGTTAAAATCGAAAACTGCGGTTAACCGAATTGAATGAGACGAAAAAAATCGAATCGATGGTGCAATGAGGTGGTTATAGTTTTGATTTTAATAACCCGGTTTAGAGTGTGGTGGGTATGGTATTTAGCGACGGTGTCCCGCCCCGAACCGATTACTCGTTTAAAAAAAATTAATTGGACAATTGGGTTTTCCATTATTCTTTCCCAAAATATTTGGGCAATTTTGACAATTGGGCTTCCCCAAAATTCTGGTCCAATTAACATTACTAGTAAACCGTTAACTCAGTAACCTCGCTCTAACCCTACACGTTAAAATTAATAATTGGAAACCAAACTTACAAAACACTCGTCCACTCAAGGTTTAGTGAGGAGGACATTGACGAAGATGTACATTGTTTTGTTTTTGTTTAAATCTTCAGTTAAGACCATTCTTGAATAGGTAGTATGTTTGTATTATTACCATAATTACATTTCTTATTTGCTATATAGGAATCAACTTTGAATCATGACTCTTGACCTATGCTAGTAAGAGTTGTGGGGAAGAATGAAAATTGACATGTCCTAGTAAGAGTCTTAACCTATGCCGATAATATTGTTTGTTAAATTCGAATTTTACATTTGAAAGTTGGAATATTGTTTGCATTTTCATTTGAGATATTGTTTGCTAAATTGGTTAAGTATTTTGTCTTTGTTTTTATTGATTTTTCTTCATTTTTTTTTTCTTCAAATTGATGGTTGAAGTTTGGACTTATAAACAATAATATATTTTCGTAGTTATTAATCAAATCTAACCGAACCGAGTCGAGCCGAACCGAACCGACTTACGTGGTTATGGTACTGTTATGGTATGTCCAAAAATTTGATAGTACGATTATGGTTTTGACATAACCGACCCCAAATCGAACCGTTGTCATCCCTATCGTCATCATTCGGTGCAAACATATCAATGCATAGTTCTTAAAATTTTACAAAAATAATATGCTGAAGAAGCTACACCGAGTACCTCTATAGTAGGATAGTTCACTAAAAGTTTGGATAGAAGGGTCAAACATTAATTTTAAACTTATATACATTTATTTATGCTCTCACTGTCACAATGCATGACTGACCTAAGCATGATGGTAGGTCTACTCCAAAATTGACTATATAAATCACCAAGACCCATGCATTCCCTATAATCTTGAATATGATATCTGAATTTATCCTTACCTTAAAACCGCTACAAAAATGTGTCTATCTCGATTGATGATTTTTTGGAACCCTCTAAAGACTAGTTAGAATGGATTCTCCCGCATCCAAGAAGTGGTGCCCCCACATTGCCTCACTTTAACTCGATGGCTCCTTTTTTTGAATTTTACCCTTCCCCCTAACTAAGACTTGAAGACAAGTCGTTGACTTGATATGGCTTCACTTTTATGACTTGAGCTACACCTTGAAATGGTTTATAGGACCATGCTTTATAGAAACTTCATCACGATTAGAGCAAATACTTGACTTGCTATAAAAAGAGTGCAATTACCAACTTTTTATAAGAATCTAAACAATTGGTGTTCTTTAATACCCAATTCCCAACAATGAATCTTCAAACTCTTCTTGAATGTTTGTAAATCTCCCGGTCTATAGTATTCTTCCACAGAAAAATCTCAAATTGAGATACAAATATAGGGGATTCAATTTATTTGGATGTGTAATCTTGCCTCATGATTGTGTCTCTAGCCTCCCCCCTTTTTAGAATGAAACACTCTTATTTCTAGACCTAAATTAGGTCTAAAATAGAGACTCAAAAGAATTGAAAAATAACTTTTATGCAATGAGGATTATTTAAATTGTTGAAATTTATACTGACATTGTAATTTGGTCCTTGAATATTATTTCTTTTTGCAGATTGAGTCCTTCGATATTGTAATTGAGGTCCTTCAACTTCAAAAACGACTCTTTGATCTCCAATTTTCAAAATATGTCCAACATGAACCAAGGAGAAACTTAATTGACTAAGATGGAAAAATAGAATTAATTAGTAACAAAGGAATCAATTAGTAGAGGAAAACGAGTTGGGATAAGACTTAGAACACCATTTCATTGTCTCTTCCGTTTTTTCGTGATAAACTATGTCATCTTATTGGTTAAGTGTTAAGAGGAATAATTTATTTCTTTATGCTTTTCATTAAGAATTGTGTTGATCAAATGAAATCAATTCTTTTCAGAATCTCCAAGTTAATTTGCATGCAGGCAGAAATGGGAGAGTCAAATGGGAAACATATGCAGATGGAAGAAAACTTTTGGCAACAAATGATGATATTGGCTGGAAAGAAAAGGAACATAGAAGTAAAAGGTCTTCTGGTGGTGGAAACACTGTTCATTGGTGCCATGTGGATAATAGTACTATATTTCCACATAGGCCTTCATTCTTCATAACAACCACCAAAATTTGTTTTAGCATATCTACTCTTCTTGTTTATCCCTTTGCATTTACCTAATTTTTTAGTTCAATATTCAGTTTCTTTTATATTGTGAAGAATTATGACATCTATTTAGCTTAATTTATGGTACATGTGATGAGAATGAGCTGCTTATTTTGTAGATTTCACTCTCAAGTTGTGACCTATCCGACACATATTGAATAGTTCCAGATGCAGATATTTTTGAGTTAGGGAACATAATCAAACGTATAAAAAAAGTAGTGTCACCAATCCATCTCCTCTCATCCACGGTTAGGGACTGCCTTTTTTTTTTACCGGTTTTGAGTGGCACCGTTTATGAAGGGTTGAAAGAACCTGTGCTTGCTAGTTTTTTTTGCACCAGTTTTGGATGAATTAAAAACCATCCAAAAACGGAGTAGTTTAATTTTGACAGGTTCTCTCAACCCACCAAATTGGCGGTTTTTGGCTGTTTCTTACATTATTTTCAAATTTTACCTTTTATAAAAGAAATATTTTCAAGCAATATATTTTGTTCAAAAACAGCTTATAAATAAAAATATATTAACTAAAAATTATTTATAAACAAAAAAATGATATTAATCAACACTCAAAAACGACCTAAGATTCCCCATTTTCTCCTATTTTCACCCTTTTTTTCTTTAGAAAAACTTCAGCAACCAATGAAAATACCACTAAACACAAGAATAGCAGAATATAAATCAAAAAATGAAAAATCCTAATCTTCTGGAATCACACTGACTTCCCTTTTAATCCCAATATCCAATGCTCTTGCACATATATTTCAACTAAAGCAAAACCATTCAATATGTATCAAATTCAAACATCAAGTTACCTGCATCAATCTCGGCTATTTGCAAGTAGTTGAACAATTGAATCAAACACTAATTTCTTAATTTAAAAAGTCCCTATCAACAAGCAAATTTGAACTAAGAAAAGGCCCAAGAAATGAAAATTTTCCTTATCAGTTCAAGACTCAAAATCTGTAAAGAAAATTGGAGCTTAAAGCATCTTTTGAAAACAAAGTGAACAACAAATATTGGATTGGCTAAAGTATTAAAATATCATGGAAATAAATTTGAAGAACTAGAATATAGAAGGGACTTAGGGTTTTATCTTTAGAAGAGGTGGACGGCCGTGCATAGCGGAGCCGGTGGTGGTGGGCGGAAGAGGTAACGGAGACAGAGGGCTGAGGTAGACGGGCAGTTGGGCGACGGGCTATAGTGGCTAGTGAATATAATTGAAGAAAATGCAAAAGGAGAGGAAAGATATATCTGATTTTTTTCATTGAAAAAAAAATTATATTGGGAGATCACGTGCCCCCCTCCCCTCCAACGCGTCAGTCCCTGAAAACGACCATATAGTCTTTGGGCTTCATTAAAAATAATTTAAGAAAATATATATATCTAACCATAATAAAAAAAAGGCACTTTCTTGGTACTGTATATGCAATAGTAACCAATGAGGAGTTACTGTTCATTTTTTCCAATTTTTGCTCATCAAGTCCTCCAGTTTTATCTGATATGTTATCTGCATATCCGGTATGTTAGTTGCATATACGGTACGTTAGTTACATATCCGGTAAGTTGCATTTACGGTAAGTTAGTTGAATATCCGGTATGTTAGTTGCATATGAGGTTTGTTGCATGTACGCTACGTTAGTTGCATATACGGTATATAGAGAATTATTTTTTGAACGATTATATCTTTATTATAATTCAATAATTTCAATAATACTTTACTTTCATTTTTCAATATACATTTTCTTATTTTAATAATTTTCGTTTTTCAATATTTATTTAATTTATTATTTATTTGAGAAATTTGAATAATATTAACATTAGTTATTTTGTAAGTTAGTTATATATCCGGTATGTTAGTTGCATATATGGTAAATTACTATACGGTATGTTAGTTGCATATACGGTATGTGGAGATTATTTTTTGAACGATTCTATCTTTATTATAATTTAATAATTTCAATAATACTTTACTTTACATTTTTCAATATACAATTTATTATTTCAATAATACATCACATTTTCGTTTTTCAATATTTATTTAATTTATTAATCATTTAAGTAATTTGAACAATATTATCATTAGTTATATCTAACTATAATAAAAAAAAGATACTTTCTTGCTACTATAGATGCAATAGTAACCATTGAAATGTTACTGTTCATTTTTCCAATTTTTACTCATCAAGTCCTTCAGTTTTATCCTGTATATTATTTGCATATCTAGTATGTTAGTTGCATATACGGTATGTTATATGTTATTTGCATATCCGGTATGTTAGTTGCATATCCGGTAAGTTACATATACTGTAAGTTAGTTCATTAGTTGCATATACGGTATGTTGCATATACGGTAGTTGCATAAAATTATTTAAAAAGTACATAATTAACTTATAATTGTAAAATTTGCATCTAAGTAAAAAAAATAACTTAAAATATTAAGTATATATTTAACTTTATTTAAGATTTTAAAGTAAATATTAACTTGTAAATTGCAAATATGATATGTTAGTTTTTCATTTTTAATTATTTATTTAATTTATTAATCATTTGAGCAATTTGAACAATATTATCATTAGTTATTTCTAACTATAACAAAAAGACACTTTTTTGCTACTGTAGATGAAATAGTAACAATTGAGATGTTACTGTTCATTTGTCCAATTTTACTCATAAAGTCCTCCAGTTTTATCTGGAATATTATTTGTATATCCAGTATGTTAGTTGCATATACGGTATGTTATATGTTATTTGCATATCCGGTATATTAGTTGCATAAACGGTATTTTAATTGCATATCCGATAAGTTGCTTATACTGTAAGTTTGTTGGTTAGTTGCATATATGGTATGTTACATATACGGTAGTTGCGTAAAATTATTTAAAAGTACATAAATGTAAAATTTGCATCTAAGTAAAAAAATACTAACTTAAAATTTTAAGTAAATATTTAACTTTATTTAAGATTTTATAGTAAATATTAACTTGTATGTAAAAAATTACTTTTAAGTAAAATATCATTTATGAATAATACACACACACACACAGACACACACACTATAGAAACTATAAATTGAAAATTTCAGTACAAGGGACATATATGTAATTTTATCATTTTAGAAAACTTTTAGAACTCGTGGATATTAAACTCTCAAACATTGGTTAACTATTTTTTAAAAACAACCTCTAAACTCACTCAAAATCGCTCTTAACCCTATCCTGAAACTCCATATATGCCCTTACAATGGAATTTGTCCCACAACTTATCAAAAAAGACTTCCTTTGAGCTCTTTGAATCTTCGTAAATCCAAAAATAATCACCAGCCACAATATAGCCAACAACCCTATGGCTTGGACCCTCATTAATCAGCACTCAAAAACGACCCTAGATTCCTCATTGTCTCCCCTTTTCAAACTTTCTTTTTTCTTGAGAAAAATTTTATCAACTAATGAAAATATCAAAAAACGCAAAGATAGCAGAATATAAATCAAAAGATGAAAAACCCTAATTTGCTTGAATCACAATGACTTCACTTTAATCCCAATATCCAATGTATCAATCTTGCACATATATTTCAGCTAAAGCAAAACCATTCAATATGCATCAAATTCAAGCATCAGGTTACCTGTATCAATCTGGACTATTTACAAGTAGTTGAACAACTGAATCTAACACTAATTTCTTGACTCAAAAAGTCCCAATAAGCAAGTATATCTGAACCAAGAAAAGGCCTAAGAAATGAAAGTTTTCCTTATCAGTTCTAAGATTGAAAACCTGTAAAGAAAATTTGGGCTCGAAGCATCTTTTGAAAACGAAGGAAACAACAAATACAAGGTTGGCTAAAGTATTGAAACATCCTGGAAACAGATTTGAAGAATTAGAATTTAGAAGGGACTTAAGGTTTTACCTTTAGAAGGGATGGACGGCCACGCACAGTAGAGTCGGTGGTGGTGGGTGGTGAAAGTGACGGTGACGGAGGGCAGAGGCGGAAGGGCAGTTGGGCGACGGGCTGCAGTGGCTTGTGTAAATAATTGAAGAAAATGCATAAAAAGAGAAAATATATATCTGATTTTTTTCATAGAAAAACAATTATATTGGAAGATCACGTGTCCCCCTCCCCACCCACGCGTCAATCCTTGAACACGACCATATAGTCTTTGGGATTTACTAAAAATAATTTTTTAAGAATCTATATATATATATCTAACTATAATAAAAAAAAAGCACTTTCTTGCTACTGTATATGCAATAGTAACCAATGAGATGTTACTGTTCATTTTTCCAATTTTTACTCATCAAATCCTCCAGTTTTATCCGGTGTGTTATTTGCAAATTCATTATTTTAGTTGCATATACGATACGTTAGTTTCATATCCGGTAAGCTGCATATACGGTAAGTTAGTTTAATATCAGGTATGTTAGTTGCATATAAGGTTTGTTGCATATACACTACGTTATTGCTTATATGGTATGTGGAGAATAAATTTTTGAATGATTCTATATTTATTATAATTCAATAATTTTAATAAAACTTTACTTTCTTTTTTCAATATACATTTTCTTATTTCAATAATATACTACTTTTCGTTTTTCAATATTTATTTAATTTATTATTTATTTGAGCAATTTGAACAATATTAACATTAGTTGTTTTGTAAGTTAGTTGTATATCCGGTATTTTAGTTGCATATACGATAAATTGTATATACGTATGTTAGTTGCATATACGGTATGCGGAAAATTATTTTTTGAACGATTCTATCTTTATTATAATTCAATAATTTCAATATTACCTTACCTTTCACTTTTTAATGAACATTTTATTATTTCAATAATACATTATTTTTCGTTTTTCAATATGTATTTAATTTATTAATCATTTGAGCAATTTGAGCAATATTATCGTTAGTTATTTCTAACTATAATAAAAAAGGCATTTTTTTGCTCCTATAGATGCAATAGTAACCATTGAGATGTTACTGTTCATTTTTCCAATTTTTACTGATCAAGTCCTCCAATTTTATCCGGTATATTATTTGCACATCTAGTATGTTAGTTGCAAATACAGTATGGTAATTGCATATCCGATAAATTACATATACAGTAAGTTAGTTGGTTAGTTGTATAGACGATATGTAACATATACGGTAGTTGCGTAAAATTATTTAGAAGTACATAATTAACTATAATCGTAAAATTTGCATCTAAGTAAAGAAAATACTAAATTAAAATTTCAAGTAAATATTTAACTTTATTTAAGATTTTAAAGTAAATATTAACTTGTATGTAAAAAATTACATATAAGCAAAATATCACTTATGATATATATATCACTCATACACACACACACACACACAAGAAACTATAAATTGAAAATTTGAGTACAAGAGACATATAAGTAATTTTATTATTTTAGAAAACTTTCAGAACTGGTGAATAATAAACTCCCAAACATGGGTTAACTATTTTTAAAAACAGCCACTAAAATCACCCAAAATCGATGCTTTAAAAACGCTCTTAACCGCCATCCTCAAACTCCCATGCAGGTCCTTACAATGGAATTTGTCCCACAACTTATCAGAAAAAGACTTCCTCTGAGCTCTCGAATCTCTGTAAATCCAAAAATAATCACCAGCCACAATATGGCCAACAACCCCATGGCTTGGACCTTCATTAATCAGCACCCAAAAACGACCCAAGATTCCTCAATTTCTCCCATTTTCACACTTTCTTTTTTCTTTAAAAAAAATTTAGCAACTAATGAAAATACCAGTAAACACAAGGATAGTAGAATATAAATCAAAAGATGAATAACTATAATCTTCTTGAGTCACACTAACTTCCCTTTAATCCCAATATCCAATGCATCAATCTTGCACATATATTTCAGCTAAAGCAAAACCATTCAACACGCAACAAATTCAAGCATCAATCTAGGCTATTGCAAGTAGTTGAACAAATGAATCAAACATTAATTTCTTGACTCAAAAAGTCCCAATCTGCAAGCAAATCTCAAACAAGTAAAGGTCTAAGAAATGAAAATTTTTCTTATCAGCTCAAGATTGAAAATCTGTAAAGAAAATTGGGGCTCAAAGCATATTTTGAAAATGAAGGGAACAACAAATACTCGGTTGGCTAAAGTATTGAAATAGCCTGGAAATAGATTTGAAGAATTAGAATTTAGAAGGGACTTAGGGTTTTATCCTTGGAAGGGGTGGACGGTCACTCATAATGGAGTTGGTGGTGGTGGGTAGCGAAGGTGAAGGTGACGGTAACGGAGGGCAGAGGCGGATGGGCAATTGGACGATGGGCTGTAGTGGCCAGTGCAAATAATTGAAGAAAAAAAATTATAATGGGAGATCACGTGCCCCCTCCCTACCCACGCGTCAGTCCCTGAACACGACCATATAGTCTTTGGACTTCATTAAAAATAAAATTTTTTAAAAATATATATATAACCATAGTAAAAAAAAAAAAAGGCATTTTGTAACTACTGTAGATGCAATAGTAACCAATAAAATGTTACTGTTCATTTTTCCAATTTTTACTCATCTAGTCCTCTAGTTTTTTATCCGGTATGTTGCATATACATAATGTTATTTGTTATTTACATATCCGGTATGTTAGTTGTAAATACGGTATACTGCATATACATGATGTTATATGTTATTTGCATATCCGGTATGTTAGTTGCATATATGGTATATCGAGAATTATTTTTTGAACGATTCTATCTTTATTATAATTTAATAATTTCAATAATACCTTACTTTCATTTTTCAATATACATTTTATTATTTCAATAACACAATACTTTTCGTTGTTCAATATTTATTTAATTTATTAATCATTTGACCAATTTGAACAATATTATCATTAGTCATTTCTAACTATAATAAAATGCACTTTCTTGCTACTGTAGATGCAATAATGACCAATGAGATGTTACCGTTCATTTTTTCAATTTTTATTTATCAAGTCTTCCAGTTTTATCCAGTATGTTATTTGCATATCCGGTATGTTAGTTGTACAAACGGTATGTTATACATTATTTGCAAATCCTGTATGTCGTTGCATATATGGTATATTAGTTGCATATCCGGTAAGTTGCATATACGGTAATTTAGTTGGTTAGTTGCATATATGGTATTTTACATATACGGTAGCTACGTAAAATTATTTAAAAGTACATAATTAACTTATAATTGTAAAATTTGCATCTAAGTAAAAAATACTAACTTGTATTTAAGATTTTAAAGTAAATATTAACTTGTATGTAAAAAATTACTTATAGGTAAAATATAACTTATGAATAAAAAAAAATACATATATATATACGCACACAAAAGAAACTATAAATTGAAAATTTCAGTACAAGAGACATATATGTAATTTTATCATTTTAGAAAACATTCAAAACCGGTGGATAATAAACTCCCAAGCATGGGTTAACTATTTTTGAAGACATCCACTAAAATCACTCAAAACCGATGCTTTAAATAAACTCTTAATCGCTATCCTGAAACTCCCATGCAGGCCCTTACAATTGAATTTGTCCCACAACTTATCAGAAAAGACTTTCTCTGACCTCTCCCAATCTTCGTAAATCTAAAAATAATCACCAACCATGATATGGTCAACAATCTCATGGCTTGGACCTTCATCAATCAACACTAAAAAACGACCCTAGGTTCCTCATTTTCTTCCCTTTTCACCATTTCTTTTTTCTTTTGAAAAATTTCAGTGACCAATGAAAATACATGTAAACATAACAAAAGCATAATATAAATCAAAAGATGAAAAACTCTAATCTTCTTGAATCACAGTGACTTCCCTTTAATCCAAATATCCAATGCATCAATCTTGCACATATATTTCAGCTAAAATAAAACCATTCAATGCGCATCAAATTCAAGCATCAAGTTACTTGCATCAATATTGGCTATTTGCAAGTAGTTGAACAACTGAATCAAACATTAATTTCTTAACTCAAAAGTCCCAATCAGCAAGCTAATCTGATCCAAGAAAATGCCCAAGAAATGAAAAATTTCCTTATCACTTCAATTTTGAAAATTTGTAAAGAAAATTTTGGCTCAAAGCATCTTTTGAAAACGAAAGGGACGAAAAATAATGGGTTGGCTAAAGTATTGAAACAGCTTGGAAACAGATTTGAAGAATTAGAATTTAAAAGGAACTTAGGGTTTACCTTTAGAAGGGGTGGACGGCCACACAAAATGCAGCCAGTAGTGGTGGGCGGTGAAGGTAACGGATGGGAGATATATATGTATATCGAACTGTAATAAAAAGACTTTTTTTTTGCTACTATAGATACAATAGTAACCAATGAGATGTTACTGTTTATTTTTCTAATTTTTACTGATCAAGTCCTTCAGTTTTATCCGGTATGTTAGTTGCATATACGATATGTTAATCATATATCCGATAAGTTGTATGTACAGTAAGTTAGTTAAATATACGGTATGTTAGTTTCATATTCGGTAAGTTGCATTTATGGTGTGTGGATAATTATTTTTTGAATGATTGTATCTTTATTATACTTTAATAATTTCAATAATACCTTACTTTTCAATTTTCAATATACATTTAATTATTTCAATAATACACTACTTTTCACTTTTCAATATTTATTTAATTTATTAATCATTTGAGCAATTTGAACAACATTATCAGTAGTTATTTCTAACTATAATAAAAAAGACACTTTCCTGCTACTGTAGATGCAATAATATCCAATGAGATATTACTATTCATTTTTCCAATTTTTACTCATCAAGTCCTTTAGTTTTATCCGGTATGTTATTTGCATATTTGGTATGTTAGTTGCATATACGGTATTATATATTATTTGCATATCTGATATATTAGTTGCATATATGGTATGTTAGTTGCATATCCTTATGTTGCATATACTGTATGTTAGCTGGTTAGTTGCATATACGGTAGTTGCGTAAAATTATTTAAAAGTACATAATTAACTTATAATTGTAAATTAGCATCTAAGTAAAAAAAATACGAACTTAAAAATTTTAAATAAATATTTAACTTTATTTAAGATTTTAAAGTAAATATTAACTTGTATGTAAAAAATTACTTACAAGTAAAATATCACTTATGAATAATAAAAAAAATATAAATATATATACACACACACAAAAGAAACTATAAATTTAAAATTTCATTACACGACACATATATGTAATTTTATCATTTTAGAAAACTTTTAGAATCGGTGGATAATAAACTCCCAAGCATGGGTTAACTATTTTTAAAAACAGCCACTAAAATCACTCAAAATCGATGCTTTTAAAAAAGCTCTTAACCGCTATCCTGAAACTCTTATGCAGGCCCTTACAATGGAATTTGTCCCACAATTTATTAGAGAAAGCTTCCTCTGAGCTGTCCCAATCTCCGTAAATCCAAAAATAATCATCAGCTACAATATGGCCAACAATCCCATGGATTGGACCTTCATTAATTAGCACTTAGAAACGACCTAAGATTCATCATTTTCTCCCCTTTTCACACCATCTTTTTTCTTCAGAAAAATTTCAGCAACCAATGAAAGTACCAGTAAACACAAAGATAGCATAATATAAATCAAAAGATGAAAAACCCTATTCTTATTGAATCACACTAACTTCCATTTAATCCCAATATCCAATGCATCAATCTTGCACATATATTTAAGCTAAAGCAAAACCATTCAATACGCATCAAATTTAAATATCAAGGTTCCTGCATCAATCTAGGCTATTTGAAAGTAGTTGAAAAGCTAAATCAAACACTAATTTCTTGACTCAAAAAGTCTCAATCAACAAGCAAATCTGAACAAAGAAAAGGCCCAAGAAATGAAAAATTTCCTTATCAGCTCAAGTTTGAAAATCTGTAAAGAAAATTGGTGCTCAAAGCTTCTTTTGAAAACGAATGGAACAAAAAATATTGGGTTGGCTAAAGTATTGAAACAACATGGAAACAGATTTGAAGAATTAGAATTTAGAAGAAACATAACCTTTAGAAGGGGTGGACTGCCACGCATAGTGGAGCCGGTGGTAATGGGTGGTGAAGGTGACGGAGACGGAGAGCAGATGCGGACGGGCAGTTGGGCGAGGGCTGCAGTGGCCAGTGTAAATAATTGAAGAAAATAAAAAAGATAGGAAAAATATATCTGATTTTTTTTCGTTAAAGTATATTGGGAGATCACGTGCCCCTTCCCCACTCATCCGTTAGTAACTAAACACGACCATATAGTCTTTGGGCTTCATTAAAAATAAAGTTTAAAAAAATATATATCTAACTATAATAAAAAAAGTACTTTCTTGCTAATGTAGATGCAATAGTAATCAATGAGATGTTAATGTTCATTTTTCAAATTTTTACTTATCAAGTTCTCCAGATTTATACGGTATGTTATTTGCATATCCGATTTGTTAGTTGCATATAGGGTACGTTGCATGTACGATATGTTATATGTTATTTTCATATTCAGTATGTTAGTTGCATGTACGATATGTTAGTTGCATATACGATAACTTAGTTGCATATCCGGTATGTTAGTTGCATATACAATATGTTATTTACATATCCCATGTGTTTGTTGCATATATGGTATGTTATATATTATTTGCATATTAGGTATGTTATTTGTATACATGGTATGTTAGTTGTATATTCGGTATGTTAGTTGCATATAAGGTAAATTGCATAAACGATATGTTGCTTGTACGGTGTGTTAGTTGTACATACGATATGTGGATAATTATTTTTTGAACGATTATATTTTTATTATAATTCAATATTTTCAATAATACTTTACTTTGCATTTTTCAATATACATTTTATTATTTCAAAAATACACTACATTTATTTTCTCAATATTTATTTAATTTATTATTTATTTGACCAATTTGACGAATATTATCATTAGTTATTTTGTTAGTTAGTTGTATATACGGTATGTGTAGAATTATTTTTTGAACGATTCTATCTTTATTATAATTCAATAATTTCAATAATACATTGCTTTTCATTTATCAATATACATTTTATTATTTCTATAATACACTACTTTTTATTTTTCAATATTTATATTATTAATTAATCATTTGAGTAATTTGAACAATATTATCATTAGTTATTTCTAATTATAATAAAAAGGCACTTTCTTGTTAATGTAGATGCAATAGTAAGCAATGAGATGTTACTGTTTATTTTTCCAATTTTTACTCATCAAGTCCTCTAGGTTTATCCAGTATGTTTGTTGCATATCCGATAAGTTGCATATACGGTAAGTTGGTTAGTTGCATATATGGTAGTTGCGTAAAATTATTTAAAAGTACATAATTAACTTATAATTGTAAAATCTGTATCTAAGTAAAAAAATACTAACTTAAAATTTTAAGTAAATATTTAACTTTAATTAAGATTTTAAAGTAAATATTAACTTGTACGTAAAAAATTACTTATAAGTAAAATATCACTTATGAATAAATATATATACACACACACACATACAAGAAACTATAAATTGAAAATTTAAGTACGAGAGACATATATGTAATTTTATCATTTTAGAAAACTTTCAGAACCGGTGGATAATAAACTCCCAATCATGTGTTAAATATTTTTAAAAACAACCACTAAAATCACTAGAAATCGATGCTTTTAAAAAGCTCTTAACCGCTATCCTAAAACTCCCATGCAGGCCCATACAATGGAATTTGTCCCGCAACTTATCAGAAAAGACTTTCTCTGAGCTCTTCCAATCTCCGTAAATCCAAAAATAATCACAAGTCACAATATGGCCAACAACCCATGGCTTGGACCTTCATTAATTAGCACCCAAAAACGACCCAAAATTTCTCATTTTCTCCACTTTTCACCCTTTCTTTTTTCTTCAGAAAAATTTCAGCAACCAATGAAAATACCAGTAAACACAAGGATAGTAGAATATAAATCAAAAGATAAAAAATCCTAATCTTCTTGAATCATTTAATCCCAATATCCAATACATCAATCTTGCACATATATTTCAGCTAAAGCAAAACCATTCAATACGCATCAAATTTAAACATCAAGTTACCTGCATCAATCTATGATATTTGCAAGTAGTTGAATAGTTAAATCAAACACTAATTTCTTAACTCAAAAAGTTCCAATCAGCAAGCAAATCTGAACCAAGAAAAGGCCCAAGAAATGAAAATTTTCCTTATCAGTTCAAGACTGAAAATCTGTAAAGAAAATTGGGGCTCAAAGCATCTTTTGAAAACAAATGAAACAATAAATATCGGGTTGGCTAAGTTATTGAAACAGCCTGGAAACAGATTTGAAGAATTAGAATTTAGAAGGGACTTAGGGTTTTACATTTAGAAGGAGTGGACAACCACGCACAGTGGAGTCGGTGGTGGTTGGCAGTGAAGGTGGCGGTGGGCAGATGCGGACGGACAGTTGGGCAATGGGCTGCAGTGCCCAATGTAAATAATTCAAGGAAATGAAAAAGCGATGAAATATATATCTGATTTTTTTCATTGAAAAAAAATTATATTGGGAGATCATGTGCTCTGCTCCCCATCCACCCATAAGTCCTTGAACATGACCATATAGTCTAAATTTTTAAAAAATATATACATCTAACTATAATAAAAAAAAAGGCACTTTCTTGCTAGTATAGATGCAATAGCAACCAATGAGATATTACTGTTCATTTTTTTAAAATTTTACTCATAAGTCCTCCATTTTATCTGGTATGTTAGTTGCATATGTGGTATGTTGCATATACTATATGTTATATGTTAATTGCATATACTGTATGTTTGTTGCATATCCGGTAAGTTAGTTGCATATACGGTAAGTTGCAGATACGATATGTTGCATATACAGTATGTGGAGAATTATTTTTTGAACGATACTATCTTTATTTAATTCAATAATTTCAATAATACCTTACTTTTTATATAAATTTTATTATTTCAATAATACACTACTTTTCATTTTTCAATATTTATTTAATTTATTATTTATTTGAGCAATTTGAACAATATTATCACTGGTTATTTTGTAAGTTAGATGCATATCCGGTAAGTTAGTTGTACATACGGTAAGTAGAATATAAGGTATGTTGCACATACGGTATGTGGAGAATTATGTTTTGAACGTTTCTATCTTTATTATAATTTAATAATTTCAATAGTATATAACTTTTTAATTTTCAATATACATTTAACCATTTCAATAATACGCTACTTTTCATTTTTCAAAATTTATTTAATTTATTAATCATTTGAGCAATTTGAACAATATTAACATTAGTTATTTCTAACTATAATAAAAAAGGCACTTTCTTGCTATTGTATATGCAATAGTAACCAATGAGATGCTACTATTTATTTTTCTAATTTTTACTCGTCAAGTTTTCCAGTTTTATTCGGTATGTTATCTGCACATCCGGCATGTTAGTTGCATATACAGTGTGTTATATGTTATTTGTATATCTGGTACGTTAGTTACATATCCAGTAAGTTGATATATAGTGAGTTAGTTGGTTAGTTGCATATACGGTATGTTCATATACGGTAGTTGTGTAAAATTATTCAAAAGTACATAATAAACTTATAATTGTAAAATTTGGTTAGTTGCTATACGGTAGTTGCGTAAAATTCTTCAAAAGTACATAATTAACTTATAATTGTAAAATTCGCATCTCAGAAAAAAAAATACTAACTTAGAATTTTAGGTAAATATTCAAATTTAATCAAGATTTTAAAGTAAATATTAACTTGTACGTAAAAATTACTTATAAGTAAAATATCACTTATGAATAAAAATATATATATACACACGCGCGCACACACAAGAAACTATAAATTGAAAATTTCATTACAAGAGACATATATCTAATTTTATCATTTTAGAAAACTTTCATAACTGGTGGATAATAAACTCCAAAGCATGGGTTAACTATTTTTAAAAATAGCCACTAAAATCACTTGAAACCGATGCTTTAAAAAAGCTCTTAACCGCTATCCTAAAACTCCCAAGCAGACCCTTACAATGGTCTCATAACTTATCAGAAAAGACTGAGCTGTCCCAATCTTCGTACATCCAAAAATAATCACTATCCACAATATGGCCAACAACCCCATGGCTTGGACCTTCATTAATCAACACTCAAAAATGACACAAGATTCCTCGTTTTCTCCCTTTTTCACCCTTTCTTTTTTGTTTAGAAAAATTTCAGCGACCAATGAAAATATCGGTAAACAGAAGAATAGCAGAATATAAATCAAAGATAAAAAACTCTAATCTTCTTGAGTCACACTGACTGTCCTTTAATCCAAATATCCAATGCATCAATCTTGCACATATATTTCAGCTAAAGCAAAATATTCAATACGTATCAAATTCAAACATCAAGTTACCTGCATCAATCTCGGCTATTTGCAAGCAATTGAATAGCTGAATTAAACACTGATTTTATGACTAAAAAGTCCCAATCAGCAAGAAAATCTGAACCAAGAAAAGACCCAAAAAATGAAAATTTTCTTTATCAGTTCAAGACTAAAAATCCGTGAAGAAAATTGGTGCTCAAAGGATCTTTTGAAAATGAAGAGAACAACAAATATTAGGTTGGATAAAGTATTCAAACAATATGGAAATAGTTTTGAAGAATTGGAATTTTGAAGGGACTTAGGGTTTTACCTTTAAAAGGGGTGGACGGCCACGCACAGTGGAGTCAGTGGTGGCTGGCGCTAAAGATAGAATCGTTCAAGAAAACAATTCTTTACATGCCGTATATGCAACTAACATATCGTATTTGTAACTAACGTACAAAATAACTAATATAATATTGTTCAAATTTCTCAAATAAATAATAAATTAAATAAATATTGAAAAACGAAATGTAGTATATTATTGAAATAATAAAATGTATATTAAAAATGAAAAGTAAGGTATTATTGAAATTATTGAATTATAATAAAGATAGTATCGTTCAAAAAATATTTATCCACACAACGTATACGCTGCTAACATACCGTATATGCAACTTACCATATATGTAACTAGCATACCGAATGTACAACTAACTTACTGGATATGAAATTAAGATACCGTATATGCAACTAACATACTGGATATGCAAATAACATATAACATACCGTATACACAACATACCGGATATGCAACTAACATACCGGATATACAAATAACATACCAGATAAAACTAGAGGACTTGATGGATAAAAATTGGAAAAATGAATAGTAACATCTCATTGGTTACTATTGCATCTACAATAGCAAGAAAGTGTCTTTTTTTATTATAGTTAGATATATAATTTTTAAAAAAAATTATTTTTGATAAAGTCCAAAGACTAGATGGTTGTGTTCAGGGACGTATTGGTGGGTGGGGAGGGGGGCACATGATCTCCCAATGTAATTCTTTTTCAATGAAAAAAATCACATATATCTTTTTCTCTTTTATTTAATTTATTAATCATATGAGCAATTTGAACAATATTATCATTAGTTATTTCTAACTATAATAAAAAAAAAGGTACTTTCATGCTACTGTATATGTAATAGTAACCAATGAGATGTTACGGTTCATTTTTCCAATTTTTACTTGTATGTTATTTGCATATCCGATATGTTAGTTGCATATATGGTATGTTTTAAGTTATTAGCATATCCGGTAAGTTAGTTGCATATACGATATGTTAGTTGTATATCTGGTAAGTTACATATATGGTAAGTTAGTAGCATATTCGGTATGTTAGTTGCATATACGGTATGTTGTATATACTGTACTTGCGTAATATTATTTGAAAGTACATAATTAACTTATAATTGTAAAGTTTGCATCTAAGTAAAAAAGATACTAACTTAATATTGTAGGTAAATATTCAACTTTATTTAAGAATTTAAAGTAAATATTAACTTGTATGTAAAAAAATTACTTATAAATAAAATATAACTTATGAATATATACACACACAAACACACACCCCTACACACACCTACACACACAAAAGAAACTATAAATTGAAAATTTCAGTACAAGAGACATATATGTAATTTTATCATTTTAGAAAACTTTCAAAATTGGTGGATAATAAACTCCCAAGCATATGTTAACTATTTTTAAAAACGAACACTAAAATCACTCGAGATCGATGCTTTAAAAAAGTTCTTAACCGCTATCCTAAAACTCCCATGTAGGCCTTTATATTGGAATTTGTCCCACCACTTATCAGAAAAGACTTCATCTGAGCTCTCCCAATCTCCGTAAATCCAATATGGCCAAAACCCCATGGCTTGGACCTTCATTAATCAGCACTAAAAAACGACCAAATATTCCCCATTTTCTCCCATTTTCACCCTTTCTTTTTTCTTCAAAAAAATTTCATCAATTAATGAAAATACCAATAAACACAAGGATAGTAGAATATAAATCAAAGGATGAAAAACCCTAATATTCTTGAATCACACCGAATTCCCTTTAATCTCAATATCCAATGCATCAATCTTGCACATATATTTCAGCTAAATTCAAACATCAAGTTGCTTGGATCAATCTGGGCTATTTCCAAGTAGTTGAACAGCTGAATCAAACACTAATTTCTTAACTCAAAAAGTCCCAATCAGCAAGCAAATATGAACCAAAAAAAGGTACAAGATAAAAATTTCCTTATCAGTTCAATACTGAAAATCAGTAAAGAAAATTGGGGCTCTCAAAGAATCTTTTGAAAACGAAGGGAAAAATAAATATTGGATTGGCTAAAGTATTGAAACAACATGGTAACAAATTTGAAGAATTAGAATTTAGAAGGGACTTACGATTTTACCTTTAGAAGGGGTAGACAGCCACGAACAGTGGAGCCGGTGGTGAAGTTGACTATGACGGAGGGCAGAGGCGGACGGGCTGTAGTGGCCAGTGTAAATAATTGAAGAAAATGAAAAAGAGAGGAAATATATATCTGATTTTTTTTATTGAAAAAAAAATTATATTAGAAGATCACGTGCCCCCCACCCCACCCATCCCATCAGTCCCTAACACGACCATATAGTCTTTGGGCTCCATTAAAAAAAATTAAAAAAAATATATATCTAACTATAATTAAAAAAAAAAAAGGCACTTTCTTCCTACTGTAGATGCAATAGTAATAAATGAGATGTTAATGTTAATTTTTCCAAATTTTACTCATCAAGTCCTCCAGTTTTATCCTATATGTTATTTGCATATCCAATATGTTAGTTGTATATACGATAAGTTAGTTGCATATCTGGTATGTTAGTTGTACATACGGTATGTTGCATATACAGCAGTTGTGTAAAATTATATAAAGTATATAATTAACTGATAATTGTAAAATTTGCATCTAAGTAAAAAAAAATACTAACTCAAAATTTTAAGTAAATATTTAACTTTAATTAAGATTTTAAAGTAAATATTAACTTGTATGTAAAATTACTTATAAGTAAAATATCACTTACGAATAAATAATATATACATACACACACACACAAAAGAAACTATAAATTGAAAATTTCAATACAAGAGACGTATATGTAATTTTATCATTTTAGAAAACTTTCAGAACCGGTGAATAATAAACTCCCAAGCATGTGTTAACTATTTGTTAAAAACAACCACTAAAAGCATTCAAAATTGATGCTTTAAAAAAGCTCTTAACCGCTATCCTAAAACTCCCATGCTGGCCCTTACAATGAAATTTGTCCCACAACTTATCAGAAAAGACTTTCTCTGAGTTCTTCCAATCTTCGTAAATCGAAAAATAATCACGAGCCACAATATGACCAACAACCCTATGGCTTGGACTTTCAATAATTAGCACCAAAAATGACCCAAGATTCTTCATTTTCTCCCATTTTCACCCTTTCTTTTTTACGTCAAAAAAATTTCAGCAACCAATGAAAATGCTAGTAAACACGAGTATAGCAGAATATAAACCAAAAGTTGAAAAATCCTAATCTTCTTTAATCACATTGACTTCCATTTAATCTCAATATCCAATGCATCAATTTTCCACATATATTTCAGCTAAAGAAAAACCATTCAATACGCATCAAATTTAAACATCAAGTTACCTGCATCAATATATGATATTTGCATGTAGTTGAACAGCTGAATCAAACACTAATTTCTTTACTCAAAAAGTCCCAATCAGTAAGCAAATATGAACCAAGAAAAGGCCCAAGAAATGAAAATTTTCCTTATCAGTTCAAGACTGAAAATCTGTAAAGAAAATTGGGGCTCAAAGCATCTTTTGAAAACAAAGGGAACAACCCCGGGTTGGCTAAATTATTGAAACAGCCTAGAAACAGAATTGAAGAATTAGAATTTAGAAGGGACTTAGTGTTTTACCTTTAGCAGGGTTGGACGGCCACGCACAGTAGAGCCGGTGGTGGTGGTGGGTGGTGAAGGTGACGGTGACGGAGGGTAGAGGCGGATGAGTAGTTGGGCGAGGGTTGCAGTGGCTAGTGTAAATAATTGAAGAAAATGAAAAAGAGAGGAAGATATATATATCTAATTTTTTTCATTGAAAAGAAAAATTATACTGGGAGATCACGTGCCCCCCTCCCCACCCACCCGTCAGTCCCTGAACACGACCATGTAGTCTTTGGGCTTCTTTAAAAATAAAATCTTAAAAAAATATATATCTAACTATACTATAAAAGGCACTTTCTTGCTATTGTAGATGCAATAGTAAGCAATGAGATGTTACTGTTCATTTTTCCATTTTTTACTCATCAAGTCCTCCAATTTTATCCGGTGTGTTGTTTGCATATCCTGTATGTTAGTTGCATATACGTTAATGGAATTGATATAAATATATTGATGCAAATTTTTTTTAACATTAGATAAAGGGTACAATGTGGTCATAACTGCTAAGTATGAGATTTGATCACACATTAATATGAATTTTCTATTCATTCTTGTAGTCCTTCTAAGTTCTCTCCCTTTAATGACTTTTATTTTTAACAAATAGTTTGTAAGCATCTTGCTCTAAGTTTATTATCATGAGGTGATGGAATAAAAAAAACATAAATTAATTCTTGGAACCTTTGAAATTTAACTCTTTCCTTCGCTAGTGTTTGATTGTTGTCTATTAGTCGCTCAATTCTCTAATGGTGCATAAGATTGGATTATATATTTAATCTAATATGACAATATTAAATAAGTAGAAGTCATTTTTAATAAATGGTAATGAACTAGGATTTTTGGGCATGTTGATCTCATGGGTGGCAAAGGACATCTTCACTAATCACTCTAAAAAGTAAAGTGCTAAGGATTCGAGGTAAGTAAATCTATCCTTATTTTCATGTGTACGTCATATAGTTAAATATATAAACGTGTATGTAAATATAATATTTGATCATTACTTTTTATATCATAAATGCTTGTCATGACATTCATACATGCCAATGCATTCATAAGAAGTTTCAAGAAATAAAAAGTTTTCAAATGTCAATGAATCGAGAAATATTTTTAAAGATATGTATCTCAAATATTTTATTACAATGTGTTTGTATATGTGGTGAAAGGTGTGAGTAGAAAATGGGGCGTGGGTGATCGGCGCACCCGACCAATGTTCAATATTTAATGTTAACTGCCTTGTGGTACTACCTGTAGGACTTGATCGAGTTCTAAATAATAATTGCCTACTGCATTCTGATTGGCTAGGCGATACACCATGTGAGCTCACGAGGTCAATGTTGAGTTTTTAAAGAAATGAAAGAAAATGAGATATATAATGAAAAATAATTTTTATTTTGAAGTAATTCATATGCAGATCATAAGCTCAACCCACGTTATCCCTTTCCATTTTCAGATAATGAAGGCAAGATGATGCAAGGTGACGACTTCTTGGTGACACGGACTCAGTACTATCATATTGAAATGTTGAATTTGTTTTTGTAATTAAATTTAAAATTCGATTAAATTGTTCTATATTTTGTTGACACAAATTATTTGAAAATAATAAGTCATTGACATTTATTATGTCAAAGAAAAAATTGATCTTTTTCCGTATTTGTGATTTTTAAAAGAGAATGAAGTGACAATACTTCTATAGATCTAGATATCTAGATTTTGTGGTGTTACAGGGTGCCACTATATGCCCTCAACATTTTTCTAAAGAACGGTTAAAGTGGCAACCTTATCCTCATGCGTAAGATATTGTAAGAAACGACAAGCCATCCGTACTCCAGATAGCAGCCCTCTCGTGCGTATCAGGAAAGATGAGTTTTATGTCATTTGGGATGCAAAATATAACCTTAACTTCATCAAAGTTGTGCTCCAAAATATTTGATGGCTCTTCCAAGGAATTCCACAATTCCATTTTACAATCCCAACACCACAGTTTTTATCACTTACACAACTTCCTATACCCTACTCAAATTCTTGATCTCTATTGGTAGCCTCATGCATACAATCCCGTCTACTTGAACTAATGCTAACTCCAGCTCTTTTGTCACGCCCAAACTTCAAAGAGCCACTTGGGGGCACTGAGAAAACAATATGCTTTCTCAATTATTTGCTCTTTTCTTGGATAATTCTCTAAGGCCATTGCAGTCCGGAGGATATATTTTTTATAGAAAAAAAGAAAAACAAAAGGAGATTTAGAATTCAAACCTGAGGGTTTAGGATTTTGTACCTATAACTCTAAACAATTCACTAGAATTTAAGTTTGATCTTCATTACAATAATCTTCTTTATTGGAAATCACTTCAAATCATCGAAAAACTTTTAAAAAGCTCGTGGAATGAATAGGAAACAAATTAAAAAGAGTTCAAAACGAACCCTTCAAGTTTATACAAACAAGATGTCTCTAATATTAGCTATTGAATCAAATAAAGATTGATCACAGTTGTCCAATGCCTCATCTAGTCTTATCCATTGAATCCGAAGAGGCGATTACTACTAATTAAATGGAGGTCTAGATTAAACCACATAAATAGGGCACGTAATTGCACGTTATGTCAAAATTAAACGCCTCATACATCTAATCATGACTATCAATTGCAATTATTGCTCAACTTTAGTAGGACACAAAATCACATATCTTTATGTGCATGGATACTTCATGTCTGTGCGACCCCTCAACACCACCTCTATTATAAAGGCATCAAATAAAGGATCGCTCATGGTGTCTCCTTGAATGGGAATTCATCTCTACATTCATGGCTTCTTCCTTAAACTGAACTTCGCGTCTATATTTAGAGCTTCGTCCTTAAATAGAACTATTTAGCCTTAATAATGAGACTTCATTTTTAAATCACAGTCCAATGCCTTAAATATTTATCACTTTGATTTGGGATATTATTGTGATACTTTGTCGACATCATATCCTTATCTCTAAGTAAAATAAAGAGATCTTGCTTGTTATGAATGAAGCAAGATAATTGCAAGATGAAAAAAAATAAATCACAAACAAAAATACCAAAATTTACGTCGAAACCTAAGATACGAAAAATCATGGGCAGAAAAGGAGAATTCACTAGATCAAAATCAAGATCAATGATTGTTGTTACAAGATTTTATGCTTTCTCAACCAAATCTAATGTGTTTTTAGTGTGTTGAAGAGTCTACAAGTGGTGAAATATGTATACAAACCCTAAAAAAGTTTTGGAATGTAATAGGTCTAACCGGATAAGACGGTTACTCGAGCGGCATGCCTCGCGTGTAGCGAGGGGCCGCACTGGCACTAGGCTTGTACCCAGCAAGCGCCAAACTCTCTGTTCTAGGCGCTCAAGAGGAAGTTGGGCATTCAGCGAGCTGAAATGCGCCGACTTTTTCTCTTTGCCTATATTTGGACTCTTCCATGACCTCTTCAACCAAGCATCAATTCATTTGTAACCAAAACACCAATGCTCAATGGAATTTGGGTCACAATTCAACAAATCTCCACCTTAACACAAATTTTAAAGAAAGGAATTATTCTTATTCTTCAGCAATCAATTCTCTACCTTTTCCAGAAGCCCTTAAAGGCTAATTCAACAACAAATACCAACCAAGTCCAAGAAATGCTCAAACTTGACAACATGGACTGTCTTTGTCAACATATTAGTGGAGTTCTCCTTGGTATCAACCTTTCTTACTACAATATTATCACGAGCAATCACATCACACATAAAGTGATATCTCATGTCAATTTTTTTGTCCACTCATGAAACATCCGATCCTTTGTCAGAAAGATAGTACTCTAACTATCACAATAAACTCGACATCTGCAAGTTTTCACTATTTTCATCGAACAATCCCCTCAAACACATTGCTTGCTTACAAGTCTTCGTAATAGCCATATACTCTACCTCAGTAGTAGATAATGCCACAGTATTCTGTAATGTAGCTTTCCAACTGATAGCACAATCCCAATGGTACACACATACCATGTAAATGAAGCAAGAGTCCATAAGTTCTAGGTGAGAATTACATTAATTATCGTAACCTTAAAACTCCCACTCAATTGATGAATCAAATAGTTCTAGACAAGTTTTTTTCTAAATCTTTCAATCATCGAACTATTTCTCAACTCATAATCAATATGAGAAAGTAAGAATATCACTAATTCTATTGATCTTAGCATTTATAATACTTCATGAATTAAAGATATCATGTAATTCAATAAGATAATTTGATAATATGCAATAGAAGCACTAACATGTAAATTTATCCAATTATAATTTGTATCATGATATCACTAATTAACTTTTTCTAAAAGTAATTCAAAATATAATAGAGGAATAAAACTTCCATCGTTTTAAGTTATTATACAGGTTCTCAACGTGACCATTATCTATGTTACAATACCGTCCCAAAAAATGTGAAGTGACATTCGAATGCATACATTCTGCTTATCACCGTAAAATTATATCCCATAAGTATAGCATCATGCAATACTTCTAGTCAATTCACATGTTTTATTAAGTTTTGTTTCAAATTCATTTATTAATTTGAATAAGCAGATATCTTTTCAATACATTCTATATGTGTAGTTTTTAGTATTCTCTCTTAAAATGCTAAAAGTATGCATGAATCTAGCTACATTAGACTAAGCACGAAAAAGGAAAATGTTGTAATGGATCACAGGACCAAAACCGCTCAAGAACATGGGAACATGATATTATTTAAATATAGAAATTTTTTTCCACTAAAATAGTATTTCTTTTTTCAATTTAAATACAATTTCAAAAATTGCTAACAAACGGACGGGACTAAAATACTTTCAACGTATATTTCAATCTAAAAAATAGGAGCATTTTAAAAATTAACTCTCACTGGGTATTAGAATACCAAAATAAATTTTCTAGATTTAATGTATGATTTTCAGGTTTTAATTAGTCACAAATAATTTTTACGTATTCATAAAACATATATTAAATTTTAAGTACATAAAAAATATTTTAACTATCTGAAAATTTTATATTACATCCAGAATATTTATTTAGGGCTTATAATACCAAGTGGGAGTTATTTTTTAATATTTTGAGGCTAGGGTGACCAACAATTTCTTTTTGTCCCATTTCTCTTCTCTGTTACACTAATTTCGATGTTCTGATTTCAATAGTATGGTTGAATTTCAAAAATTTTCATAGTCAACATCGTGTTTGAAATAAAAACATATTGAACATCTAGCGAGGAGGGAAAATATGTTCATATTCTCTGTTTTTCCTAAATTTTAAAATTTCGATCTAAAATTCCAAACTTTATTACTTCTTTGTTTTAAATTCAAATTTAGTGTTCTTTTTATAGTTGGAAGGATCATTGAAATATCTTTCAAACTATATCAATTTTACTGAACGAAAATCAACAAACCATGAGTAATAAATTTAATTATTTTGCAAAATCAACTAGGGTTCAAAATTTTATCCCATATCCAAGAAGGAAAATTGATGAATATATATATATATATATATATATATATATACACGTATATGTATATATGTATATATACGTATATACATAAATACGTGTATATATATATATATATATATATATCATGGAAATTCCAGTATTTCATGTTGAAATATGTCATTATATGATTCAATTTAATTACGAATCTTGTATTTAAATTTTAAAATCTTATGTATATTAAAGATCACATAAGATTTTAAAATTTAAGTACAAGATTCGTAATTAAATTGAATCATATAATGACATATTTAAACATGAAATACTGGAATTTCCATGATCTATTTTTGATTAAATCACCTTACTTACCAAAGTTCAAAATATATATTCTGTTGGAATCCAATGGTCCCAATCTCAATCACACTAAGAGGAGATTATTATCCACAATTTAAGTGACAATTTTTGTGAGATTTAATGCTGAAAATATGGTCCTAGGCACTTTTCTAATTTGGTGAAAATTTGCATTCGATTTTTCAGGCTATTGCTACCATCTTTCTCTCTTCTTGTTCAAGGTAAGAATTGAATGTTGTATGAGAGTTAAAGGAAGTCAGTGGAAGTTGTTGGTTTGAATTCTAAGTTCAAACCAGTCCATTCAACAATTTTGATGCCTTGCGGGTCACGTCACCTTACATGGACAACCTACAACGTGATTTTGGCAACAAATATAGAATCCAACTAAATAGCACACTTGAATTAATGTTTTTATATCCTACAATTCAAAAAACAGTGATAGAAACTATATTCCTTGCTGAATTCTGTAGAAAATGAATAGGTTAATTTGTTCCCTCTAGTAGCTAAGTTTTTAGACAAAGGCTGAACTATGGCAATAAAATATACAACTGGACATGTATACTTTTAAGCTAGCTAAATCTTTTGTTGGGTGGAAATTTACACCATAAAACATTTTTTTTACATTTATATCATCATTGTTTTCGGTTGTTGTAGTTTAATATAGTACAAATCAATTAAAGAACCTTTGTTTCAGTTTATTTGTCACCCATTTATGAAATATGTCATGTTAGATTGTTTACGAAAAGAAATGCAGTCTGCCTGAGACTTGGTGTGTTGAAAGAAAGAATTTTAATAATAATAATAATAATAATAAATTTGCAAATATGAATCCCTGGCTAGATTATCACTAACTTGAAATAATATTTGCACTAAGAATATTAATGTATTGAATAAGTAATTTAATTCTACAGTGCTAAATCTATTGCTGATAACTTTTACAAGATTTGCTGATGCTTTCAGTACATGATATTCTATAAAAAATACATCACGTCCTTTTGGTGGACCAAAAAACATATAATCAATTGTGTCCAAATTAGTTCATGTCTTCCATTTGCAAGGAAAACACATAATTGTGTGGGGTTTAATTAACTTGCTGCATAACATGTGGATCAAGGACCATCTCCAATAACTTACACTTTATTCTTATTGACTTTTTGTTTTAAGAAAGAGAGGAATTGGGCGAGATACCATGTTCTTTTTATGGGTGCTTTCGTTAGTTTATTTGTTTCCTTGGATTCTCTAAGTTAGGTTATGTTGTTCATCAGTCCCAAAGTCGAGTATCTTTTAAGAAAAAAAGATACAAATCAAATTTTATCGTATGCAGGATGGTGGAGGACCCGATACTACGTATAAGCTACTGGAGATATTGTTGAAAAGATGAATTTCAGATTGAGACAAGGACTAGCCATTCTAGACCCATGAAACATTGGCAATTAACCGAGTGGCATAGCTAGGTTAGACTCTCAATAGATTCCTCGTGTACGCTTTATATAATAATCTTTTAGCTTATTTGAAGGGGCTCTTTGAAAATTATGTAATGGAGATAATATCTCCACATTTATTTTTTTAAACTGTATTTTCCGACTTTTGTAGCTATGGAGGATAGAGCTAAGCCCTCATTCCATTTTATCATCAATATTTACATCTCAATAAATAGAATGGAGGAATCTAAACATCCTAAAAACCTAAAATTTCGACCTAAACTTGGATGGTGTTTCACTGACAAACAAGATATGATATCACTAAAATTACAATATTGGATGGAATGTTAAATTGCAAACAGTCCACTAGCTCTAGCTGAAGAATGAAGATTGGATTGTAATACGCATTTCATCTACATTGAACTTTCAATGAAATTTCGATGGGATCATTGAACTTTCAATTTAGTAAATTAGGTCACTAAAATTTTTTTGAGTTTCATTCAGTCATACTGAACTTCAGTTTAGTTTAAATTTTTCCATTGCCTCACTTTTTGTCTCTCAAATGAATGAAAATTATTAAATTGACAATCACACTATAACGGAACTTCCATGTAATCAATAAATGGCATTCAAACTTGCCACTAAAAATTATTTTGTTGTGTTTATCACGTTTTTAATTTTCACTGTAAACATGATCTTAAAGTTTGTGAAATAAATTTTGGAAAGAAACTGCTGCACCTATGGTGGCTTCAATAATAAAAGGTAAAAATATGGTGGATTAAGTTTACAATAGAAACTAAAATAATGTTTACTTATTAATGATTGATGTGGAAATGCAAACTTGATCAACGAGGTTAATGTACAATTGCTACAAGATTTCCTCCAAATTAATATTAAATAAAGAATTAAAATCTATTTTATTGAAGTTTGTGCTGACCGGGGTGGGTGGAGGGTTCCAATATTTGCAATATTTTATGTGTTGCCTATTAATGTGTAAAAAGTGGAATGCGAAGACTTCGAGTCTATAGGTTTATGGCTGAATTCAATTATTTAGGCTTTTGAACACCAGTTGAGATAGGTTGTCTATAAATTTTTGATATTTCGGTACATTATCTCTTCTTAACAAATGAAAAGACGATAATATATATATATTTTTTGAGATAGACCCTTTTCTGTTAGTGGATTTGTCAAAAATATATTAGATGGACTACAACTTCAAAACAAAGCTGAAGTTATCAATAAGACACTTTTATCTTCTCGAATACTTGTGGTTACTATGTTATTTTTCTCCATTTGGTGGACAGATCTCATTTAGTTAATCTAAGGTAGGGTCTCTTTATTAAGTCCCTATTTGGTGCCGATTAAAATTTAGATTTTAATTTAGGTTAAAGTCAAACATTATTTTAATCACATATATCACGTGTCATATAACTTTTGAACCACACATTTCATCAATTTTTATCAAACTATACTAAAAATCTGAATTTAATTCCCATTGAACAAGGGCTAAGTAGGCACATCCCGTTATAGCATGCCAATTCTTTACAATATTTGGCCAAAACATTTAGCCAAGTTTGATTTCAACGAATTCCATGAAAAATGTCACATCCGAGGAAAATGAATTTCACCCTGGCCGTTTGATTGCAACGTGGAAATAGAAATCGAATTTCAATGTACATTCACTTTAAACTGCATTTTCTTTGTTTTCATGGAAAACGAATTCCTATGAGTTTGGTGGATTTTTATTTTTTAACTAACATGGAACTGTAATTCTCCATCTTTGCTTATCAAACGGACCCTTAGTATTTTTGAGTCATTGAGTGATCGATTTTGTACTACTTCGCCGCATTATTTGCAGTAAATTATCATAAAACAACAAATTTCATGTCTAAAAAGATATATTATGCTCTTATTTGGTAGAGATATAAATCAGATTTTTCGTACATTTTGATAAAAGTTAATGAAATATACAATTGAAAAGTTGTGAGTCCAATGAAATACGTGATATAAAAGTAATTGTTTAATTTGATTTAAATTAAAATTTTGATTTGAATCCCTACCAAATAGGTATTAAAATCTTGAAATATAGGATTGGATGTGGATTAGCATATTTATTTGCCTTCTTTGTTAGAAATATTCTGCAAATAGTGAGCCTCAAATTATTGTACGGAAATCAACGCGTGACAAGTTGCAAATAGTTATTCCATTGTTCACATGCTAACATTAGCAAGCATGTAGCCCGAATCTTCGACCCTTTAACTATTTTACTTTTCCTTATAAAGATTGAAGATTTTGGAGTGTGTTCAAGTACGCTTTTAAATTGACGCACTAGAATGCTTCTTCAAGGGCGTGCTAGATTTTCTAAATAAAGACATTGTGAATATACTCACTCAGTTAATGGTGAATGTGGTCCATCGTTTACACTCATATTTTTAGGTCAAACAAATTTGAAGTGTAAAATTGGTGAATTTCAATAGGCGAATAAGTGAAATAATTAAGTGAACTTAACAGCAATCTCAAAGTAACAATTCATTTTCCCCATCATAGCTTGATGTGTACATAATTTTAATAAATAAGTGAAATTAAGACTTGAACCCACGATTTTTGCATACTTTGATACCTTATTCAATATCGATCTAAAAGTTTATAAAACTGTTAGAAAGAATCACAACTAGTATATTAGTTAAATATTATATTG
>CAIGRP010093332.1:0-17515 GCA_903798385.1 Fraxinus cuspidata | reverse complement strand
CTTCTTCATGTTACTTTGTCAAAATGGAGAAAATTCAGTTGAGGACCCGAGAGACGAGGGAAAGAAAATAGAAGAAAAGGGAAGGTTCTTTAGATTTAGAAGATTTGCAGCTCTTCACTTTCATTTGGTTGTCTGATATTTTGAAATCTCTTTGCTTGCCGAGGTAGGAGTTGAAATATTACATGAACCATTAAGATAAATGTCAATATGCCCAAAAAATACGGAATGTTACGAAGGACGTTTAACTATGCTACGTGTAACCTAGGCAAAGTTGCCTTTCACTTTCCATTAACATGCAGCTTTGGTGGAACTCAGCATTTGAAAAAATCAGCTATGATTTTCTATCGAAACAAATATGTAGAGTTGGCAACCGGGCGGGTTGCCCGCCCCGCCCCGTCCCATCCCGCCACACCACCACCCCATTCCGTGCCCCGCCCCGCATTAGATGGGGTGGGGCGTGGCGGGTTTGCCTCGTTTCCCTCCCCGTTTGTATTTTTTTTTTTTAATTTTCAGTTAAATTTTTTTTATAGTTTATTAATTAATTTTATTATTATTATTTTCCACGAGGCGGATTCGGGGCGGGTTTTTTTGCCATCCATGCAAATATGTTGAAAAAAACTGGAACTGAATTGTGTGGATTACTAATTTTGCATCTGAAGACTAAATATGATGTTAGCCTAATCCCTCGGGTTATGAATGATATTTTATTTTGCAATTTTATCTTTTAGATTATACAGAATTTTCATTATATATATTTAAATAATGCTATACGAGTTAAAAAATAAAAAGGGCAAACAACGAATCCGATTAGTGGAAATTACACCCAATACAGTAGATTAGATAAATAGTCATCTTTTACATTACAACTCTTTATATTCCAAGAATACTACAATGTATAGAGTAGAAATAATAATCAACAAATATCATCACCCATCTTACTAATCAAATTGAATGCTAAAATCCCTCCAGCAGATATGTTACCCCACCCCAAACCATGTCAAAAATTTCCAATTTACCTATTCTTCTTCACCGTAAAGATTAATAAAACCTCATGAATTGGATCCAATAAATCATCTTCCAATTCCAGATCGGTCTTCATCATATCTCGTTCTCATTTTCTTAATATTTTCAATCAAAAAAAAATCCCTTCTTCATCTCTGAATTGATCGTATTGTATTGGCAAAAAAATTATAGTGAAAAGAGGATCACCAGCAACATTTAGTTTAAATAATATCAATTTTTTTATCCAGATCAATTCCTGAGATGTATACGTAGCACACGTTCTCACGAATCAAAAAATGGAACATACAATTGCCTGTGCTAATTACATTTTTTACTAGTCAAAGTTGAGAAATTTTCAAAATCACAACCCAACTATGTTTCAAAAACCATCAATGCAAGACTACATCACACATTATACTTATAATATAGCGAAGAAGGAAGTTGAACAAATTACCTATAAAATTTTAATTGAAATTTCAAATAAAAAATCAACGACCAATCTAATTAAGGTAATAATGCAGATGTGTATATTACTAGACCTGAAAGTCTTCTGGAAGCCAATTTTATCCGAGACACGGAGAATGATTCTCCATACAACCATTGTTGATGTTATCCTATCATACAAGCTCAACTTGAATTAGAATTTCATACATTTCATATTCAATTAATTACACCCGTTTTAATTGTGGTCGAATATTTAAGTTACAGATGAAAATAAGGAAAGTTTTTGTTGCAGTAATTTTGGTATTTTATTGGACTGTGTAGTAATTTATGTTTATAATCATAGACAGAGTCGAGGAAGGACAAATTTTTTTTTTCTCGTACTTGACTAATATATTAAAAATGAAAAACATCAACGGACTTGGAACCAGGTTTGTCCCCCTTTCCGCCCCCTGGTGATGATCATCATCTCAAGCTTTATCATTAGTCATATTTGCGGCTAGGATGCGAGCAATAATAATCGTGTCAACGAGGTTTGTATTGAGATTTTCAACATCCATCATTTGTTAAGCCTATGTCTGGTCTAAATTAAAATCATAAAATTTGAGATTAAAATTAACAATTAAATTTAACTAGGTATTTAATGGGATTATAACCTTTCAACCACATATTTCCTCATTTTTATCAAAATTTAGTAAAAAATTGATTTTTTAATCTATACCAAACCGATATTAACGGGGCTAATAAAAATAGCAAGTCGTGTTATCAAACAAACACTTTAAATTTGAATTCAAAATTTTCCATTTTTCTTTTGTTAGTTTAGGCCAGTTATTAGGAAAGTTTGGTGTGAGCATTGATATGTATGCTAGATATCTGTTGTTATCAAACAAATGCTCTTCAACAGTTCGAAAGCAAAATTTTCCAAATTTTTTCTGTAGTTAGTTTAGCTGTTTAGGTCCATTATTGGTAAAATTATGGATCCATTTGGCACGACTTTTCAATTATGGATCCATTTGGCATGACTTTTGAAAAGTCAAAATGAACTTTTGTGGTCCAACGACGACTTTTGGACTCGTCTTACTAATTTTATGAAAAGTTTTTACCAGTTAGAAGAGCTTTTAAAGAAAGTTAATTTAATGTGACTTTCTTTAAAAGTACTTTTAGAATATGAAGTGCTTTTAAAAATTAATTTTCAAACAAAAATTAAGATAATTTCTTCCAAAAACTCTTTTACAAAAGCAAAAGTCAAAACAAAAGTCATGCTAAACAGACTCAAAAGTACTTTTATAAAATTAACCAAACGGTTCTAAAAGCAAAAACTCATTTTGGCTTTTCAAGAGCCATCTCAAACCAGCCTTTTGTTGGTTAGAATAGCTTTTAGAGAAAACTAATATAATGTGATTTATTTAAAAGCACTTTTAGAATATGAAATACTTTTAAAAATTAGTTTTCAAATAAAAATTAAAATAGTTTCCTCCAAAATTTATTCTATAAGAAGTAAAAGTCAAAACAAAAGTCATGCGAAACGGTCCTGTATAGCTTTGTTTGGTAGTAACAAAATATATATTTTAATTTAAGTTAAAGTCAACAATTAATTTTAACAATATATTTTATGAGTCTCACAACTTTTTAACAACACATTTCATCAACTTCTATCAAAATCTGATTTTAATCCCTACCAAATAAGGACGTAATCTAAATCTTAAACTTTGAACTTTGAAGCTATATTGAGCCCATGTTTGAGATTTTTTGAGAATAAATTTTGTAAAATGATTTTTTTTAGAATGTGTGGTTAAAAAGTCAAAAAAAGTTATGAATTCACACGCAAAATTATTTTATTAAGAATATTTGCGATTGAAAATGAGTTGGAAAGAAAGACGAGGACTACCATGAGTGCATACATTTGCGGATAAGTTATTAGAATAAGTCCTCGATTGGTTTAGCTTAAAAAATATAAAAATCTAAATCAAAGTCAACAATCAATTTTAAGTTTTTAACCACACATTCCATTCACTTTTATCAAAATTTATTAAAAATATATATTTTTTAATCAAAATCAGACATGAGCTAAATTATATAGTGTTACAAAGGATTGTGCATTACAATTTATGATCTACAAGATTTTTTCTCGTACCGAGAGCAATTTTGTGTGTGAGGCAATAAAAATGTCTTGTAAGCTTCACGTGACTCACTTTCGAATAGGTAAATAGGTAAAATACTTCATTCTAAAAAATGTAAAAAGCTATTGGCATCATGTAAATATAAGCTGATAAAAATCGTCACAAGCGAACTTGGAAAGGTTGGGCGGCCATCACGTTACAGCTGTTTTGCTCGTTCCACCATAGAGCTGTCTAAAAAGAACTTGCTCTCATTGGTGATGCTATATGATATGTTAAAAATTAACAATTTAGCCAACAATTTATGAAACATGCGCCTGGATCAAAACGAAAAGATAAAGGTAAAAAGATACTAGCATTATCAACACAAATATAACCACTATGCCTTGTTGAAGGTGCCCAGTGAGTCATATTCAAGATTACGATTCTTAGTTTTTTTAACAAAAAAATCACATTTTTCATTAATAAAAGTGCCAAATAAGAAATATATAACAACAAATTAGTACAACAAAGCTAGCACGAGAAGATGAAGCTCAGAGATTAGCACCCAATTTATCAACACTCCCCATTTCCCTTTCATTATATAAAAAACTTTGGCAAGGGCAATTTGTGTCTACCCAATCAACATCATAAAGATGAATTGTATATTAATCGTTGAAATAGTTAAGCTAAGACATCCTGACTTCCTGGGCGGAATAAGGTGGCTTTTGCTACTCCGGTGAACCTACAAAAAGAGATTGGGGCTTTTCTCCCCCGTTGTATTTTCGACGTGAGAATTAGTAGAAGGATTTTGAATGTAATGACTTTAAAAGGAGAGGAAGCTAGAAAACGTATTATGAAAAAGGAAGATCATTTTACCGAACACGCTTCGGGAGTATTTACAGGCATTCAACACCGTGTAACCGTTATGCAATTTTTGCTCACGTGTCTTGAGAAAATTGTCCAAAATCATTAGACGGTTTTAACCCACGCACTTAGTAATTAACTTCTATCAATTAAGGTGTTAAAAGTGACATCTGACAACTGTCAGATAGTTTTCAATCGATCTGTCATGCCCCTTGTTAGGCTGGCATAACAATGGACGAATTAACATAACGTGGCATACAAGCTAGCATAGCGATAGACCGGCTAGCATAGCGGAAATCCCCTAACATGGTAAAAGTTGTTTTGCATAACGGTAGATGGATTATCATACCGCGGTAGTCGCCTAGCATAGTAAAAATTGTCTAGCATAGTGAATGTCACCTTCACTTGGTTGGCAATCATAATCCACTATTTATATCACATAGCATCAATCTTCAAAATATTTACGTCTAAGAGATAACGTAATAAAAAAATTAATTTCTAGTTTTGGAAGTTCCAACTTTTCAACCTGTAAAGAGTATTTGAATAGGACATTATGTTCAACTAAATAATTGCAGAATGTAACAATTCGTAGGATACGGTAATGTTTTATTATTTCAGAAATAATACACAGTAAATAAAATTGCAGATTCATTTATAGAACTGGAAGCAACACTGCAGCAACATAAATTGAACGCGAACAAACTGGAATAATATTTTAATCGAATTTTTTTTGCAAATTGAGGCTTGCGTAAACACGGTTTACTTAGAAATAGAGTCGCTCCCTTACCATAAGTGTTTGAGAATTTTGTGAGCGTCCGTCTCCTAGGATACAAAGGAGGAAATTAAGGATATGTTTGAGCCACATTATTTTGGAAGAATGCATTTGGAATTGTAGATTGATGAAGAATGTATGATTGAAAAAGAAAGAAAAATTATTGATGTGATGAAAAATATTATTTTATTGAAAAATGTGTAGTTGAAAATGAGTAAAAAAATGAGAATAAAAATTTTAATATGATTCAAACAATGGCTAAGCAATGAATTTCTACTTGGGCGAACTAAAGATGTATCTGAACCAAAAAGTAATTAATATATAGGATATAAAAGTAAAAAAAAGTGAACACTCCTAATAAGCCAATTTTAAATCTATAATTCGTGTACACATGTTGTGCCCACATACAAGTTCAAGTTCCGAGATTTTGATTTGGTCCTTGATTTGCACCCCTTTGCGCGCACGTGGAGAGAATCTCTATGTTACACATGATTACACACTTTTAAAGTATAGCCATATATAAAGTAGTATTCGCCTTCATCATTTTCCTACGTGGGACAAACATTATTTGTTTTCCTTCCAATACATATTAGCATCTTCCATTGGTTCACTTTGAACTCCAAATTCTCATCCACCCGATTATCATTATCGATATTTTACGAATCAACTTTGATAATCCAAATGAGCAACGTGTCCCATTCAAAATTATGCCAAAATCAGCTCATTATGCCATTTTTCCAACACATTATTATCAGGGAAAGAGGAAAACATTTTGCCATACAGTTTATAGAAAGTCCAAATTTAAAGGTAGAGATCTGAATAATTTACTTAATCATCGCGGTCAACATTTAGAGTATAGATTTATTGATTGTCGCCAAATAACAAGTGTTAAAAACATAAAATGATGGTTTATAACAAAGTATACGATGCCACTTTAACGTCGATTATTATTTTTTCTCGAGCGGGTCCATAGGGCTAACACTTTTTTTTTTGTGCAGAAAGTTTTTCATTTAAAAATTTGTTTTCTCAATATTTTATTTTCTCGAGGGCCCGTTGTATCTACCCCTGTTTCTCATTGCACCGTAAATGAACTAACACGACATATAGCAAGTGCGTACTCAATATTTCTTCGATTTTTCAATTTTGTAGAATTTGGGTCTTAATGAACATTTCGAAACACTTGACAACTATAATGAAATGTGACTATAACATCACTCACTATTTTATTAAGGTTAAATTGATAAATTTTTAATTTTAATAAACGTGTAAGAAAACAAAAATCCAGGTTACAAGGTATGTCAGTATCAACTTCTCCTTGATTTAGGTTCTATATTCACTGTAACACCTATAATTATTGAGTTAATATAGCTCGATAATAAGATAATAATATAATATTTTCACTTGAATAACAATATTGTGATTCTACGAAACTTTTTATAAATTGAAGTTTTCGTTGACAAAATTATAAATACTTAATAAAATTTAATTTTCAATTACACATTGTAATATACACACAAGAACTATTTATTGATCCGTCGCTCGTTTTTTATCCATTTATAAATTCTTTCTACTCAGAGGCTAAGATGAGGTAGTAACCATCAAAACTTAAGGTATATTGTGACATTTTAAAAGACGAAAATACTTCATCTGATATTGTCTATTTTTTCTCTCATTATCTTCTTAGCTCTTATTTGGTTCTCATTATTTTCAAATACATATTTTTCTTTTCTTTTATTTTTCAATTACACATTCTTTAATAAAATAATATTACCCACAAATTCAAAAAAATTTCTTATTTTTTGATTCATATATTCTCAATCAAAATATTATTTCAAAATGCATTTTGGACAAAAAATGGAGCTCCAACATGTGCATCCCAATGAGAATCATCTCTATGTAACGTAGCATGTGACTCTCGTCCTCGTTTCTTTATCCGAACGTCACTTCCCAAGTTCAACTCCCCTTTACAATTTCGCTTACTGCTCCAAGTCCCAAGCCATTCCTCTCCTCTATTTACCACAAGAACATTATCATTGCCTTTATATAAAATAATGAATAAGAGTTCACTATTCATTTTTCTGGCCTCGTTTTTACACCCAAACCGGATTGTTGCTGTTTAGTAATCAGTTTTTAACTGTGGATATAAAATATTTGGATGGAAATGATGTCGTATTGAAAAATATCTCCAACATAGTTCATTTGTGTACGCCGTGTACATTTTTAAAAGCTCATACCCATAAAATAAACATGAAAACAAAACCGGCGTAGAAATCCGTCTTATTGCTCTTCTTTGTCTTCGACGTATTTGCTGATTACCGTGATTAATTATTTGTCTTCGACATATTTGCTGATTATCATGATTGACATTAAATATAGATTTCTACTCATTGTTGTTTTATTTTTGCCTTTTCATTTCTTTTTTTTTTCTCAACCTGCTTTCGATTTTTTCCCTTTTTGTTTAGTTTTATGTTTTCATTCTTACCTGTCTTCCATTAGGTAAACACAAATCTTTTAGGAGGATTTTCTTCTGTATTGTCTATGGTATTGTTAAAAGGTAAGCTTAAAATTTATTTTTTTGCCCGATAAAAGGTAGGCTTAAAATTTTATACACAAGATGATAAAAATTGTACAGAGAGCAGGGAAAGAAGAATGGAGAGAAATCGAGAGAAGAGAGAAGAATAAAGAAAAAGAAGGGTTGAGAGACAGAGAGATCGTGAAAAATAAAATAAAAGACAAGAATAAGAAGGAGGAAGAAGAAAAGAAGACAACAGAGGAAGAAAGATGAAACACTAGCAATCTTGAAGATTGGAGCAATTTTATCTTTGCTCTTAGAATAATATAATAAGTTAATGCTTCTAGAAAATTTTAGGGTTATAATGAAAAATGAATACTCCTATACTATACATTCTCAAGTCAATGCGAATGAATGGTTGTGTGATAGCAATAGTATTAACCATTCAAAATGATAAATGTTGGCTCTAGAGAAAAAAATAAAAAAAGGTCTGGTGGTGTCTCCGTGCGCGCACGGAGAAAGTCGTGAGCGCACGAATATGGTGTTTCTGTGCTGCACAGAGACACCACGTCCTTCTTCGTGCGTGCATGGAGACACGCCGTATCTTCGTGTCTCAGTGGAGACACGCTTCTACTTTAAGACACGGGCAGTCCCGTGTCTCCATATCTTAACATGGGAGCGGTGTCTCCGTGTCTCTTCAGAATGATAAAATGTTGGCTCTATAGAGAAAAAAAAGGTTCAGTGGAGTCTCCGTGTGGCACGAAAAATGGTGTCTCCGTGTTGTACGGAGACACCACGTCCTTCTCCGTGCGCGCACCGAGACAACACGGAGACACGGTGTGTCTCCGTGTGGACACAGAGCTCTCTCCATGTCTCCGCGGAGACACAGAGACACAAGGTGAAAACTCTTGTCCTTTTCTATGCCACCATTGTGTAGTTCTGGCATTAGGCAGTTAAGTACTATGTTTTCTTTACAGGAACCGTTTTGGCAGGATAAATCCTTGTTTCTAAATTTTACTTGCCTGCAGCAAGTAGACTTCCGATGATGAGGGCTCACAATCAAATCTCAGTTAATGGAAACCTTCTTCAGATCATATAATTTTCCAAGAGTAAGGTTTCTTTTAGCAGTTTTAGTTCAAGTAAAACAAATATATATTTATATGTCGAGTTTAAGCATTTTTCTTTCGATGTTAGGTTTTTGAAGATCCGTGAGCAGGTATTGTTCGTTATAGAGATGAAAATAGAGACATAACATGTGAAGGATTTGATTAGGGGCCTCGTCTTCATCAGCAACTATCAAGGTTTACTTGTAATTCAAGGTACAAACATTATTAGATCAATTGATTTATTTTTTTGTTTATTCCAAGTGCCTATAAATTTTAATTAAATCTAAACCCTCTTGAACTATGCTCTTCATAACATGAGTGGAAGTGTGTGACGTGCAATTGCAAAGACATTGAGAGTGCTAGTTCAAGAGCTCAAGTTTACCAGTTGAAGCGCTTGATTCCCATTTGATGATGTGTTTTCAGGACTTCGATCAAGANAAAATTAAGAAAGGAAAAAAATAAATAAAAAAAGAATTGAGCGTATTTTTCATTTGGTTCCACAATTGTTTGTAAGTGCGATACCCATGTCTCAAATCAATCATTTGCTACACTCCTTTCCCCAACTTTTCAAACATGTGGCTCTCATGTCCCCAACTAATAATAAATATTTATTCGAACGATTTAATGTTGACCCTTATTGGTATCTTACTTAGGCTCCGTTTGTTTCTCATTTCTAATTCATAAAAATGAAAAATATGACCATTAACCATCACATCAAATCATCAATTTTAAATTTCTATCTCTTGTGTGAGATCCAATAACGGCTTTATTTTTCATTCTCATTTTATAATAATGTGAATCAAACGGACCCTAAGGGTCAAGACGCTAACATTACCTTCAATATAATACAATCCGTGCATTGCACGGGGCAAAAATTAGTTATAGAAAAAAGACGTGTGCACCCTTCAAACTATAACTAAAAATTCGATCACGATACATATAGTGGGCCTAAAGTTGATTGGATAAAATTAAAATTCATAATACAAATATCAGGACATATCACACAAAAATAAAGTATTTTAAACTTAATATCCGTGCGATTATTCTAAACAAATTCCTTGCAAGAGAATCCCCTAACACATTTGGGAGAGATTACAAGATTATTATAATTTGAAATTAAAATCAAAATTTTATTTTAAATGCACATTCATAACTAATATGAACTTTTTATTTATACATTTGCATTGTTCATTGTTTAGCCCCCTGTTTGTTGTATATTAAAATTGGATTTTTAATAGATTTTGATAAAAAGTGATGAAATGTGTGGTTGAAAAGTTATAGATTCTAATTAAAATTAATTATTAACTTCTATTTGAAATTAAAATCAGATTCTATTTTGTAACAAACATAGGCTTAGTTTATCCCAAACGAGAAACAATTCATCACAAGAGTCTCCTCATCTTTTCAGGATTAGTCAACAAAAGATAACTTTGGCAGTAAGAAAACACTGAGAAATAGGAAAAAACAAAGCTATTTATTTATTTATATACACTTTACTAACATTGCTCAATCTCATTTTCCGAGGAATTCGAACAGGTTTAAAGCTAATCGGAGAAAATGAAGATCACTGTAATGACAGCTGACGAACAAATCCTCACTCTAGACGTCGATCGCGACGAATCTGTAACTTTTTCATACCTAAAAACCCTTTTTTTTTTTTTTGCAATTGTATTATGGAATGTTTTTCTCGTTTTTCCTGATGATGATGTCCGATTTAAATAATCATTACAGGTCGAGAACTTGAAAGCTCTTCTGGAAGTAGAGGTTAGATCTTTTCTTTAGTGCATTTTAAATTTTTGTGGATAAATATATTGGGGATTAATGTATATTCTGTGTTTATAATATTGAACGAGCAGACACAAGTGCCACTGCAGCAGCAGCAGCTGCTATATAACGGAAGGGAGATGAGGAATTCTGAGAAATTGGGCGCTCTTGGTGTTGCTGATGGAGATTTGGTGATGATGGTCTCAAATGCTTCTTCTTCTGGTGCTAGGTTCGTGTAGTCCTAATAATTTGCTGCCACATATTTAATATTGGTACTTCTATTAACAAAGATTGCGGAATTTGGAAAAAAAACATTAGAATCACGAGTCCAATTAGGATTTGTTGGGCATCTTTCAACATGGCATAACTGACGAATATGTGCTTTCCATCCGTACTTATTTGTGTTGGACAATGCTAAAGTGTCTCTCTTTTTGGTCTAGAAGAATATTCCAAAGCTTGTTTCAATGCCTTCTCATTCTAAATAGTGCGACTTTTAACCTACTTTAGAGCATCCCCGAATGAGGCAGGGTTTAATCCAGATGGTTCTGCAATGAACCCCTCGGCTTTGCAGCAGCAGTTGCGGAACGATTCTAATGTGATGGCCCAGCTGTTCCAGGTAAAGTGTGATCACTGATCAGGCCATTTAACTGCCCTTTCTCTCTCAGGCTAGAAGCATTTTTTGGCTTGTTTTTTCTTTAAGAATTGGTGGAAACTTGCACTATTTGCTAATTTTGGTGAAAAATGACTCGATGAGCTAACATAGTTATGTTATTTCTTTGTGTTTAATGTGGAATTTTGTGTGCCGTTGTCACTTTGTTAATACTTTATAAGAAATCTGGCAAAATTCTCCACTATATACGTTTCTTTGATCGGAAGCAGCTTATTTTTGTTTTGAGTTAAGAATTTTGATATATAGTGTGAGAAAATTGTTCTCGGGATGGACAACTGAAATTCTTTTCTAGCATCTATTTGAATTTCTTATCATTAACCTTTTTATGCCTGTGTCATAATCAGCATGCTCCATATACATAAGCAGTTAAAATTGTCATAGGTTAAAAGTTAGTCCAAATCCTTTGAATATCGTTACTTCTGTCATGTCTTAAATCTTTCTACAACTGTTCAACTAGGCTATGCTTAAAGATGTTAATTTCTGACGATTTTAGCTCTTATATTGCTAATTGCAATGCCGTGTTTGTAAAATTAAATCTTCCAGTGCCTGAGGATTTATTGAGACTGTGCATGCTATTTGAACTTTCAGAGTGATCCCGAGTTGGCACAAGCTATCCTTGGAAATGATCTCAATAGGCTACAAGACATTTTACGTGCACGGAATCGTCAGAGGGGTGAATTACGACGACAGAAAGATGAGGAAATGGTTAGTGTCGTTTGCCAGTAACAGCTCATTATTTATTTCTTGGTGGGGGTGTCTAATATACATTGGATTAACTTTTAATTTATCAGAACTCTGTTGTCAGTTGACAAATTTTTCAGGAGGTGCTTCAGGGGATCATGTCATGATATTTACACGATGTCATTAGCTGAACCTTGAATTTCATGCTAGCTCCCCTGTGGCAAATCAATGTTTCCTTTTTACGCACCTTTGTCTAAGCCTCAAGAAATTATGCTATCTTTTATTCTGCTAATTAGTTACCAGAAGAGGAGAAGATGTGGGATTTTTATTCAGTTCCTGATTCAGATATTTTTTAGAATTGAGGCTTGTGTTCCTTATATCATGGGGTAAGTAGGGGTTTGTAAAAATACCCTTGTTTTGGGTGGGAAGGGAGGGGACATGCATTTTTGCATATTAAGGCCCTTGATGGAGACTTTTCTATTCAAGGACTCATTGTAGTGCCTTTAGGGCTCTCTGCTTTTGTAGGTCAGGTGATTATGAAGGAGACATTAGAAATGTCTTGCAGAAAAGCCATCCACAGGAACAATCTGAATTTTGCTTGATCTAAACCAGTATTTTCTTGTTTGGTTATTGAATAAGTTTATTTGAATGTTTTATTTAGAAGCCTACACGTATGGGTTTGTCTTTGCAATGCAGGCTTTACTTTATGCAGACCCATTTGATGTGGAGGCACAGAAGAAAATTGAAGCTGCTATTCGCCAGGTTGGTTTCCTCCTTGTCATCTTCAGGGAGTAGGTCCACTTATTATAGATTAGCAGGCCAGCATTTCTCTAGAATGATAGACGCCAACTTACAAAAGTTCACCTACTGTTGTGACTAAGTGGGAGCTTGTTTGTGGTTACCAGGAGAATTGATTTGCACATTTATGATGTTTGCCAACGGATTATGAATATATATGATGATCCTTTTATATTTTTCGAGTGCTAGCACAGTCTCTTAATGCATCTCTTGTACTTGAAAATTTCCTTTTCTGGACTAGTGATCTTTGTTCAACATTATGACGATGTAATTAGCACTATCCAATTTAATACTTCTTTTCATGTATGTGGGCGCACACACACACACACACACACACGTAGGGGATAGTTTCACGTATCAAGGTATTTGACAAAGGAATTGTCAAATAATCTTATTCATCCATTTAAACTAATCTAAGGTTCTAAATAATAAAATAATTTTAGGAAATTTTTATTAAAATGGGGCCACCCAACCTCAGATTAGTTATATATATATATATAGGGATGTATGTGTGCGCGTGCGCACTCGAATTTGGCAACATAATCTCCATAGCCGCACAGTAAAAAAAATAAATAGGACCCGGTGCTTGTCGGTCACCTTAGGATTGAAAATCACCTCGTGGAAGAAATTGTATATATGTTTTTGCATTTGTGGAGATTAAGGGAGCGGTACTGTATTAAAGCTTATAACAACAATATGGCTGAAAATCTCATTACAGGTTCATCATTGTTATAACATATGACCCCTTTTTTCTTAATTTTTTGTGCATTAAAATACAGTAAAAAATTTCATTATGTTCTAAGATCTTTGAATCTTGATCAAGATTATAGCTTTCTTGGATGCTCTTTTTTTGTGTGATTAACATGTGGGTTTACTTTCTTAGTTCTTATTTCAACCAAATGGATGAACTTTCAAGAATTTCAACAAAATAATTTGGAAAAGTTGAGGAAAAAAAGATGAGAAATGAAAATGGTGTCAAAGAAATTGCAAGAATTGGTAGAAGATTGTATTGTTGGGATTGAAGCATTTGGTCCTTGAAGAGAGGAAGAGAGAGAGAGAGGTGTGGTGGTGAGGGGGACGGGTAGGCATGATTTAGGTTGGTGTAGGTTAGGTACCGAGTGTTGAGTGGGACCCATTTTAAGATTTTAAAGGATTTTAATAAAATAAACTTAGATGGACAAATGAGATCATTTGTCAAATTCCTTGGTATGGAGAATGTCCCCCATATATATATTGTGATTAAACTACCCTTTTTAATTATGTTCACTTTGAAATATTTACTGGGGTTTCAAGAATTGCCATTTTGTATTGCAGAAAGGAATTGATGAGAACTGGGCTGCTGCCCTTGAATACAATCCTGAAGCTTTTGCAAGGGTGGTATGTACAAATGCTTGCTCGACTTCTATCGTTGTTGTTTCTTGACACAAACATCGAAGTTTTATGCTTTTTTTTTCCAGGTAATGTTGTATGTTGACATGGAAGTTAACGGTGTTCCTTTGAAGGTACTGGATTGGTAAACAATGTGACACACACTTTCTTACTGTTCTTTAGTTGATAAAACCTGATGGGCGAATTTTCCATCTCCTAGGAAAAACACTATGATCTTTCATCGAATAAAAGTTTACATAAAAGTTTTCCATCTTCAAAATCGAGTATGGAATTGTGTTTACATAAAAGTTTTGGTAGATCCGGATCTAAGCGTTGGCTAGGTAAGTGTCCAGTAGTAAGAGGTGTAGTTGAAAAAGCTTTTACCGTGTCGCTTAAGTTGTATAGGAATTCCTAAGCCCAAGAGTTGAATCCTGCGATTTCTTTAATCGTTCGTTGAACAATTAAAAAAATAAGGCTTTTTCTTCTTCTCAACAACATATGAATAATTCCTTGATTTTGGTTAAGGGATTGTTGAATTCTTGCCTTGGAATAAATCATCTACTATCAGCCCCCTGCCACCCCAAGAAAGAAATATGGGAAAACCTCATAAATAGAAACCAAGCAGTTAATAATTCACACAACTTTGGGGACAATTTTCGAAAATTGTTATTTTTGTCAATTACAAATTTGCAAGTACCTTTCCAAGCATGCTAGATTAAATTGAAAGATAAAGAAAAGCTAAATCTTAAATCGCACATAAGGAAGTTGCACGCGATCAAGTCTCAACCAAGAAGTTTACCTTTAATACCCAAAGGATTCCAAATAGCCTGTCCACTTTTCCGTTGTCTAGTTTTGCTAACCAGTCCTAAGTTGCTGGTGCTTTCCCGCTGCTCTAGCATCACTGTTATATTTTTGTTCAGAAAATTTGGGGGTGTGTGGATTATGGAGACAACTGGAGGTACACATTCTGGCATCAATTAGGCATGTAATACGTGCCTGTTTAGTGTGGATTGAAATTGTGACTATTGTCTCTAAAGCTGCAAGATGGGTCTTGATATTTTTATCATTTTGTTAGATGAATGATGGTGGGAGGAAGAAAGTATGAAGAAGAGTGTGTCCACTTGGCCCTTGAAAATCCCCCACAGATTCATCAGTATGATAAATTGCATCTATGAAGAAGTGTCTCCTGAGGAAATTGTCACAGTCCTTTGATTGTGACAAACTATAACAAGTAATCAAAGTCCAACCAAGGACCAATTGACCTATTTTAATTAGATGGGGGGGGGGGGGGGGAGGAAGAAGCGGAAGGGGCAGAAAGAGAGTTTATAGCAGCAGGTATCTTTGGTACTCTTTCAGAGGAATCTTTGAAGATCTTAAAAATTCAGAATTGCCCTTGAATAAGACATTGTAGGCATATTGAGGTGGATTTAGTCGTTCCCATTCAGAGAAATCGACACAATCTAAAATACTCGAAGCATTGACATGGGGGCCTTTTGTTTTATGGATAGATAAGAAACATTTCTATCTGCCGGCACACAATTACACTGACTTTACCTATTCATAATGAATTAAAGACATTAGACAGGATAAAAAATATTCTAAATAATGAGATCAATAGGTTACAAAATAAATAATTATGAGAAGACCTTTTTCAAATAGAAGACCAAAAGAATTTAAGAAATGGTATTTAACTAAACCTTAAGGTTTTACATAAAAATTATAAATAATAGAATAAAATTGAAAGATGGTAATAAATACTTGGAATACTCTAAAATAATAAAGATTTCTTTAATGATGATTTATTACATAATGTAAGATAAATTTTCTTATTGTTTTATTATAATTACTTAAAGCATTCTTCATGCTTTTCGTGTTTTGTTCTATTGCTTTTCTATGAACACCAGCAAACAAAAATTTCTCCTCCCCTTCCTTGTCTGAATGATTTCTTTTATAGATGGAAGAAAGATTCCTTCCCATCTTTTACTTCCACTTGTCTTTCATCCGCAGTTTTTCTTTTGCAAAAGCAAAAGTAGTGATAAAGGGATGTGACTAATGTGTCGGCCATTTTGCTTTAAATAAAGCAAATTCTTTTCAAAAAGCAGATTCCTCTTTTTTTTCTGATTGGTCTACGTGGCTCATGTTTTCTGCTGGTGTGCTTCCACTAGACTCTGTTTCTGATGATGATGTCTTATCATCTTCTTTACACCATTGACAATAATGGTCTTTTCCATGCTTTGTTTTAGTGCTCCACATAATTCTCATTTGTATGTAATTGGCGCATTTGGTAGATTGTAAAAATTCTTTTCAAAATTGCAAAGAATTTTTATTCCATCCATTTTGATCTGGGATCTTGTCTTGCTAGTAACCAAGATATAATCTGATGAAAAATTAACCTTAATTTTTGATTCGCCGTTGAAGATTCTTAATCCTGAAAGAATTCTTCGATAGGATAAACGGAAGGAATCAATATCAGTAAAACTGATGGCAATAAAAATACAGTCCTGAGGCAGACACTCAAATAGTTGAAAGTAGTAATACTACAGACAACAATAAAAAAGAGCATATTCAAGCTCAGTGCTCGCAAGAGCAAAAAGGTATTCCAAACCTGAAAATTAATGTTAACAATAGCAAGACTATTGAAAACAATACAGACGAGCATAGCCAATCTCAATTTTCGAAAGAACATACGGGTATTCAAAGTCCAAAAACATGGTATGAAAAATGTCTGGAAGAAAAAGAGGGTATTCAAAGTCCGAAGGCATTGAAGCCTAAGAGAAAAAATAACGACAACAACCATAATTGTTAAATGGACGTCCTACAAAATTTTATGTAATTTTTGAAGGACCAGCAATGAGCTTTTATTCACAATGGGCGAAAGTTGAACCACTTGTAAAAAATAAGCCCTATAAACACAAAAGTTTCAAAACTTTTCTTGAGGCCCAACAACCCTTTAACCAATTTTATGAATCCAAAGGAACCATACCTTCTTCATACAAAAATCTTTTTGACCAAGACAATATACAATTGAGACCCAGATATTGTCATGACAATAATCCAAGAGCTAGGCCCAGATTGCCAGCCCAACTTTTCTTACCACCAAATCCTAACCAAAGATTGAGAATGATTTGTTTTAAAGATATGGTTCAAAATACTCCATCAAAAGAAAATCTTTTTAATAGATTTAAGAAGATTGGGAAAATTCCAACCCAAAAAAGAAAATCTTTTCTTTAAGGGAATTTCATTCCAGGAATTTCTTCAATATGAAGAAGAGGCGAGGACAGTTGGAGATTCAGCTCCTGAACAGACATACCTTGGAACATTTGAAAAGAAGTATGGACAGTTCATTTTCCAATGATTATCCTCGGTGAATCGTTGAATGAAATCAAGAAGATTAATGACAAATTATTAAAGACTCTTCAAGACTTTAAGAAATTTGTT
>CAIGRP010093327.1:0-11466 GCA_903798385.1 Fraxinus cuspidata | reverse complement strand
TCAGGGATCGGGTATTTCCACAATATGGAACTCTATTCTTTTGTCGAAATAAAAACTCAAAACAATTGTCTTGCACCATTCAGACACACAGCTAAAAATTCAATCTTGGGGGAACCAGAAAAGAATGTTGTTAAGCAAGGTTTACTGTTTACACTTCCCCTGGTCATTTATGACTTTCATCCAGTTGTCAAAAGCATATAAAACCATTTCCCCCTTCAGTTAGTTCTATCTCAAGAGTTTGGACTGTCAAATTTTCAGGTAAATTTCTGAAAAATATTCTGTCAAGACAAAAATTGTTCATTTCTTCTCAGTTGTACCCTCTTTTTCTGCTCCTAATAACTCAAAGCATAAGCACCACACAATAATAGCAACCTGAATAAGATGCACAAGAAGATGTTAGTAAAGTTACTGTATGCCATAATCCATAACAAAGCCTGATGATAATTGGAGACATTCACGTGATGAAAGTTCAATAATAAAGACTATAGCATGCATTAGTTCTCAGCAATGCTAAAATAATTCTGGAAAAAGAACACATACATTTATTCATGCAGTAACTCTTGATCATTTTGGAGACTTGTGGATATACTGATGGGGGGAGTGCAAGGTAAAAGAGCCTTCTGGATAATCCTTCTGTGACATTTTTTGATATTTCATGCTCAGCTATTGCCTTGTCCAATGCCTGAAAGCCTTCTGCGGTATCATAAGAGCCAGTTACATATTTGATCTGCATTAGCGATAACAAAATCAGCCTCATCATCCTTGGAAGGTTAAAAACAAGGAAAATCACAAGCAATGCACTAACCAATTGCAGGAACTTTGATACATCATCAGCATATTCTTTACTCTGGGGAAGATACCTAGAATCATTAAGAAAATTGTCAATGAATCCAATGAAGAAGTCAGTACATGCATTAGCCACAAACAGAATCAATCACAATCATATAAACCATGAAAGTCATATGATGAACAACAAAGGAAAATGTAGAAATATTAAATATTTCAGTTTTGCCGAGAAAATAATCAAGGAAAACGAGCAGGAAGCTCCATACAAGAAGCACGTGGACATACAAGCACAACGACTAATTTTCACCATAGACTGAATATACAGGAATCTCACCCTCGAATGCGGTCCCTCAGTTCATTATCAGAAATCTTGGTCCTTGCATAGCCAAAGATGTGAACTTCATCCGATTGCAAAAATCCCTAACACCCCAACCAAGTCAGAAACTAGAATTTAAGAGATCGATTAAGTTCCACCATTTAATGAAATGCCATCTTCCCAATTTTCTTTTTCAATACGTGAAATGAGCACTGAGTAATCACTTTTATGATTAAAAAATTTCATGATATAAACTTATAACAAACACCAATTGCATACAAAGTATATAACATTCATGACAGAAACAAAAGGAGAACCAAAATTCTATTACCTTCCCATAAAGGTTAAAGAGCGCCGGGAAAGTCTTTTTCTTGGCAAGATCACCGGAAGCACCAAGGACAATAATGGAGAGATACCCAGTTTCAGTTACATTCTCATCCTCTTCCCTAGAAGATTCATTCTTAAATCTTTTCTCACAGTGCCATTCACCAGACGCCATTCTGTAATGATCGCAAATACCAACAAACTATCTCAAGAGCTTAAAATTCACCTATTATAGCTCCAAATCTGGATAAAGTGAAACAGAAATTGATTACCAGTAATCTAATAATTCCACTATCATTTCACTTCAACAAAGCAATCGATCAAACTTGTAAAATTACTGAACAGTTATATTCGACCAACTGATTCGAGAAAAAAACTAATTAAATTCAAGATAAAAATAAATAAAAATCAGTTTACCTAACACGAACAGAAAATAGTCAAATACAGTGGAATTAGCCATTCCACCCAAAATTAAATCATCGGGGGTGAAAATGAAGTTGTACAAAGTACAAACATTATCTGATATAATGATGAGTAGATAAAGCGAAAAAGTACCTTTATCCCTCTCTCTCTGTAGATTGTGTGGGTGTACAAGTTTTAATTCTCATCGCATTCACTCGGCTGTGACATTGCTGTAGTGAAATTAGCCTTGGCAGTGAAGTGTTGGTGATGCGTAGATTTTGAGTACTTTTATTTAATCTATCACTACTTAAATTGGAGTTACACCCCCAATTGATTACATAGCATTATTCGTAGATTTTAATCTAAATCAAAGACAACAATTAATTTTAATATCATATTTTATGGATAACTTTTCAATTATACGTTTAATCAACTTTAATTAAAATCTATTAAAAAATTAATTTTAATTCTTACAACCAAGGATTGTATGATATAAATGATAAATCTGCCGACTCCCTCACACGTTTTAGCAACAAGAGTAAAAACGTGAATTGTCGAAAATATATATGTAAGTGAAAAATATAAATTAATTTCCAAATATGTTAGTAGATGTAAATAATTAAATAAATAATAAAAATCACTCACAAAGTTGGTTACATTTAACTTTGCTAGTCAACATTACACGTATCATGAAATGTTTTATAAATGCTCTAAAAGTAATATGTGAATATGCGCAAATATTAATCAATTTAGAATTAATATCAATGAATATACACGTGATAATGAATGTCAAATCATTTATTTAATTTTCAATTAAGTACAATTGAATATTAATTATCATAGAACTTGAATAATGAAATACATTATTGAATCTGAAATTTTAGTTAAGTTATAATTAAAATTAATAACACTAAATAAGATGAATATTAATTAAATGAATGTTAATGTTAATTAATTGATGATTAATAATATGGAATTTAGACATTAATGAAAGTGCAATAGTGAAATGAATATGTCAAATGTACATATACATTATTGATAAATAAATGATTAAATAAATTAGATACATATTAAAAATTAAAAGTGGGGCATTTTATGAAATAATTAAATTACAGTGAAGCTAAAATCGTCCAAAAAATTATTTTAACTTGATATGATATTTAATTTCAATGAAGTAAAATTGGATATTAATTTGTATACATGGACGTAAATAATGAAATGCATTATAGATTATGAAATTCTATTTAACTTATAATTAGAATTAATAACACTAAAATATATAAATGAAGATGAATATTAATTAAATGAATGTAAATGACAATTAACTGAGAAATAATAATAGGAAATCCATACATTAATAAAAGCACATAGATGGAATGAATCTGTCAAATGTGCATATATATTGATGGTAACTAAATGATTAAAAAATTAAATAATATTGAAAAATGAAAAGTGTAGTATTATTAAAATAATTAAATTATAGTATGGATATAATCATTCAAAAAATGATTATCATTTGATATGATATTTATATATTATATATTGTTAAATGAGAAAGATAAAGTCAAAAAAAACAAAAATTCAAGAAATTATTTATTTATTTTGAACTCTAGATTGCTTTCAACTCAACACGTCTTCGCTCGCGAGCGCTTAAAAGACTAGGTATACACAATGCATCGACCACAGCCTTTTTCACAGGAACATCACAATACATCCCGTTAAGAGTAAGTAGGTTGAAGAAAATTTAAAAGAAAGGAAATGCATGTGGGGGTAGTTCAGTTATGACAAAATTAATTGTTCATCCACGATAATTTTCTTTTACATTAACCAAATTGTAAAGAAACATAATTTTCCCATTTTTTATATAGCTTATACCTTCTAATTTATTCAATTTTCAAATTAAAGTATAAAATTCAAGATTAATGCCTTACACAACTAAAAATCTTAAACAATTAAGATCAAACCATAAAAAATGCTGTTCTTTTTATTTTTATTTTTCCAATTCCAACAGCTGAGAAAGAAAAATATTGAAGCAGGGTGGGCCAATAATAGCAACCAAACCTTTCTCGGCCTTTTTATTGCTACTGCATTGGCACTGGAGCATTTCATAACATTTTATTATTTTAAGAAAAGGAAACCAGCTAAAATGTTGGGAAATAAGACGAATAGAGTTAATATATATGATAAGATATAAAGTATATAATCGCAAACAAACAATAAGATAAAAGACGAAAAAATTAATTGACGGAGGAACGGAGTATTTTATTCAATTAACTAATATGAAGAAAATAAATGCAATAACTTGTAAAAAGAGTCAAGTATTTATAAGGGTGAATGTCAAATAGAAACAAAGTCAAAAATCACGTAGAATAAATGAAACAAGATTTTCCTAATAAAAACACGTGTAAAGAAGGAAAAAATATTTTCTAAAAAATTTCAACCTAATTTAGATAAAAAAATTCAACAATTTCCACCTAAACACAAATTTCGATGCAACGACGAAGCTCAAAAATTTCTCCACTTGAAAAAATAAATTGGACTACAACAAAAAAAATTCGAACTCTTTAACAACAACCAAACTTTCTCCAACACAAAAGCACTCATCTTCCACGGTATCCAACACGGAAACATGAATCCAATCACCGAGTTCTCCATTATTCACAAATAATTAGAAATTACAAAGCAGTGTCGAAACGTACCCTGTAGTAGAATCAACTCCCAATGCTTTCATAGAAAGCCCCGACTAATCTCAACACCTTTAAAAACGCTAAAATCATGTGCAACCAATCAGCATCCACGTACATATCTCCAATATGTTTATACCTACCAGTTGAATCCGATGGAACCGCAAGTAATGGTGGCAAAGCGAAATTCCCCATATCCTTCAAACTCAATTGAGTAGTATTCTTCAATATGGACCCCGAACCAAATTCCGATGGTACAGTACCAAATCGAATCTCCACCACGGTACTAAATTTGTGCTAACTTTTCTTCACAATTTTTGTATGACCTGGCAAGATGTATAATAGGGACATTTTTCGCCCATCTAATACAACACAAACACTCTTTCGAACTATCAAGAATTCGCCTCCTCCATAGAACATGTACCGTTTTGAATCAAGAGTACTCAACGAAATGAGATTCTTCTTCAAGTTTGGAATATGTCGAACATGATCAAGTGTTCTACATATTCCATCCATCAGCTTTAATTTGACTCTACCAACATCAGCTACATGAGGTTCGTTGTTACGCATGATGACACCTTGTGTTATCGTTTCAAACAAATCCCAATTGAGACACAAGGAGCGCACGAACTGTATCCAAAATCTACCCCCTCGTTAGGTTTAGATTCCATATTAGAAATCATCAAAACATCTCCATCACTCATATAGTTATCAACTATGTTGGTCTCCTCTGAAGTATTTAATTGCTTCCTATTATTTACACTCAAATTATATTTGTTCTGCAATTTGTCGCAATCCCTCTTAATGTGTCATTTTTTCTTGCAATAATAACAAACCAGATTACTGAAATTTTGACATCAACTTACCTCTTTTCCAATCACCATGAACACAAAGCCTTCTCCATCTCTGATCTCAGATCAAACCAGATGCTTTATCTTATCTTTTGAAAACAATGCATCATACACATCTTCAATGGTAAGAGTATCACGACTATACAAGATCGTGTCTCTAAACGAAGCGGGTAGCGAACACAAGAGGATTAATACCAAATCTTATTTATCATACTTTACCTCTAAAGTCTCCAAATCAGTGACAATCTCATTGAACACAACCAGATGATCTTCTAAAGATTCGCCTTCAGCTATTCGATGAGAATCCAACCTATCCTTTATATGCAATTTGCTTGTCAGATATTTAGTCATGCACAATTACTCCAACTTCAACCACAACGCAACAACCGTTTTCTCCTTTAAAACGTCTTGAAGAATATTGTTAGAAAGATGAAGATGGATCTGTGAAAGGACCTATCGATCCTTCTGTTGTTTCTCCCTCGTCTTCCAAATTGTGGACATTTTGTCAAATCCCAGCAGCATATCATCCAAATCCATCCGTGCGAGTACAGCTCGCATCTTCACTTGTTATAACGAAAAATCTTGTATTGCGATCCATGAGCGAAATTTCATACTTCATGGCTGCCATCAATAACAAAAATCTCAAATAAATTCCAATCAATAACTCTGAAACCATTTGTTGGGAAATAAAACGGATCTATGTAATATATATGACCGATATGAAGTATATAATCGCAAACAAACAACAAAATAAAATGCAAAAAATCAATTGGCAAAGGAACGTAGTATTTTATTCAATTAATTAATATAGAGAAAACAAATACAATATATGTGTCTACACAATTATTCTATATTTCAATAATACAAAATTTGTGAAAAGAATCTAATATTTATAAGGGTGGATGTCAAACCCTAGAAATACCACAAATATGGAAACAAGATAAAAAATCACATGGAATAAATGAAACAATATTTTTCCAATAAAAACACGTGCAAAGAATGAAAAAATATTTTTTTAAAAAAATTCCAACCTAATTTGAATAATACCGATATGAAGTATATAATCGCAAACAAACAACAAAATAAAATGCAAAAAATCAATTGGCAAAGGAACGTAGTATTTTATTCAATTAATTAATATAGAGAAAACAAATACAATATATGTGTCTACACGATTATTCTATATTTCAATAATACAAAATTTGTGAAAAGAATCTAATATTTATAAGGGTAGATGTCAAACCCTAGAAATACCACAAATATGGAAACAAGATAAAAAATCACATGGAATAAATGAAACGATATTTTTCCAATAAAAACACGTGCAAAGAATGAAAAAATATTTTTTTCAAAAATTCCAACCTAATTTGAATAAAAATATCCAACATAAACATTATGCAAAACAGATTTATGTGACAATATTCACACGATGGAACAATGTATGGGTAACAAATTGCTTTTGTTACAGAGCTTAAAATTTCAAACACCTCGACAGAATAGTGAATTGTTGACGATCTTTGTACGACTCATATTCCACGCTCCCATAAACATGACCAGTGCAAAACATTTAGGCTGCCTGCCATAACATGTCAGATAACAACCAGCAACAACAGACTCACGGAGTCCGGAGAGGAAGAGAAATTACGGCCTAGCGTAATGTCAACCATGTCACATTTTCAACCATTTCGGTTTGATCTTCTTCTTATCAGCAGGAGTTTTTACCTCAGGAACAAGAGAGGAGCTAGATACCACAGGTTCTAGTTCGGATTGGGACTGTTGAGAAGCCTCTGCCTGCTCTTTGACAAATTCCAGACCTAGCATTGACATGACGTCCTCCTGAAGGAAGGGGCCTGATGGTACAGAACCATCTTCACTTGAAAAAAGAAGTCGTTAAAAATAAGCCCTGGCTGTTGGTATAGAATGATGCCCAAGAAAAATGCTCTTAAGACTTCAACAGAGGCTCGGTGTGTGTGGGCAAGGGAGGGGGGTTTAGTCACCCAAAAAAAAAAAAAAAGGAATAGTTAAGACTCACCTAGTTGTTGGACTCACAATACTAATTTGCAATAGAAATTGCTACATTCCTTCACGGTCTACGTGCACAAGTTTAGTACTAGAATTCTAGACACAACCGTTTTCCTCAAAAAAAAATTTAAATGTCTCACGATGAATGGCACGAGGTGGGATTGCAGAAGTGGCAAACCATTAACTTTGGTGCTTTCAATGAGAATTACTTTACTTGCTCATTTAAGAGAACAAGAACCCTGGAAACTAGATCAGGCAACTTCTGCTCGGTGAACTGGCCAAAATGAAATACAACGTGTTTTGATTGTCTAAAAAATTCCGGATTATTACATGCATAATGCAACGCTCAACAGTCAATATTATTGTGGCTGCCTACAATAATGTTGACCTGAAATACTACCTATGTATCATTGCTCAAGTGACTTCACATAATAATATTGAATGGCTAACTTCTCCTTTTCTGCGAGGAATCTCTTCCAACTTAGTCCCTTTTGAGGTTTTGCACTTGTGTGCCATAGATAATCCTTAAGCTGTTGTCTTGTTATTCTAGGATTCTTCTTATGGGATGCTTGGGAGAAATTATAAGTTGTTGAAATTATAAATTGATAGAAATGAGAGGTAGATAAGTGAGTTGGATCCTACAAAATGTGTGATTATTTATAGTGTTTGTAACTCTATACCATGTCATCAATTACCCTTTATCAATTACACAATTATTGTCATCGTTACCTTCTCACGCAACAGATGTTGCAACAACAATCCTCGACCATATAAGGTATAGTTTAAAGTTTTGTTTCAATGATAAGTTTTAGATTAATGAGACGTGGAACCTGTTTGAATTTGTCCCACAAAACACAATAAAGACCATGAAAAGTTCAGGAGATAAGTTAATTCCCTGCTTTTAAGGAGTAATTGGTTCTTAATGTATTTAGATAAAACATGTTTATGGTATCGTTCTATAGGAGACATAAAACCGATTCTAAGTTGCACCCAATATACTTTTATATGCCCATGTTAGGCTCTCATTTTTAAAACTCATTTTCAATTACACGTTTCATGGAACCACAACTTTATCAACTTTTCAGCGATACGTTTCGTCAACTTTTATCAAAATCAATTAAAAATCTGTTTTCTTGGCAAAACCAAACCGGGGCTACTTATGACAACATAATACTTGGACCATTTTAATCTTGAATACAACCCAAAACTTTTTAGATCCATAAGTCAGTATTTGACTAAGCTAAGTAAAAAGAAAACGAAGGGGAAAAAAGACATATATACTACAAAAGGTCATCTTAACACGTTCTTATGAATCTTTGGGCATATCATTTTTGTTTTTCCTCGCAGAAAAATGCATAAAATGCATTGACCTTTTGACGTACCAAATGCAATATACACAACTGCACCAGGTACAAAGCCAGCAGAATAAAAATCCTGTGACGTCTCCTTTCTTTGCTTTTTGGGGGGTGTTGTAACTGAAAAATATTTAAAAGACAAAAGAAAAGACCTTAAGCTTACACCTCGGAATGTATTCTGCAGAAAATTTAAAACAAAATAAAAAAATATAATAATAATTTTGAGCTGAAAATGTCCTCACAAAGATAAAATGGCAATTCTGGATGAGTGACCACTTTCATGAGAAGATCAACTAGACTCTGAATTGTTTCCGATGCATGAAATGTGGCCTCTAATGTGTAATTATCAGGAAAACGAACTCTGATAACAGCCTGCTGCTTAAAGAGAATGAATTTTGTGTGATAATAAAAATCTTACTAATTTTATAGGAAAACAAGCTACAAATAAGCTTCTTCTGCTTCACGAATCTTTCGAGTCTTCAAATGTTTATCTTCAGAGGTTACAAATCATACAAGTATTAGAATTTTCAAATCATAAATGTACAGATACTTAGCTCCTTTTCGGCCAAGAATGTATAAAGCAACCAATAACTGGTATTTTTGAAGTCTTCAAATATTTATCTTCAGAAGGTATCAGATAGCACAAGTAATTTTCAAATCATAAATCTACAGATACTCATCTCCTTTTCTATACAAGTTGCAAGAACATACGGAACAACCACAGTCTGGGGTTTATTTTGAGATTTATTCATCCGTATATAGAGGTCATTTTCTCTACGTGTTAGTTGTTACCTTCCTTTTTGGTAGCCATAAGCCGATAATAGTCCTGTGCTGTAAAATCATAAAAGTCATCTGGCTCCTCTAAAATAAGAAAGAAGAACCATCAACTTTCTATTATATCAATTTTTTGAGGAAAAAGCTGTAAAACATCAGCTGGATCTTACCGGTGCTGGAAACACCACTGGTGTTTGCAGAAGCTGTTAAGGTTTCAAGCACACGGATATGCCGCCCATATTTTTCTTTGGCAGCTGCAAACTTTGCCTGAATAACAAGAGAAGAACAGCTTATTCCCACAGAACCATGGAACCGAAAAGTTGCACCGACATTGAAAATTAACCAAGAAATTTCAATCAAATAAGAGTAAATATCAAGAAATTCTATCACGGATCATTCATCTCAATTAGAACAAGTAAAACGCGTCCCCGATACGCATGCTAAAAGTATCAGAAATTTTCAAATCTTGAAGAAATTCTACCTCGACAGGTTCAGAGTCCATGAAGTGAAAGTGGTAATTCGTCCGCGCTTCGAAGCTGGTGAGATATATTAATTGTCATCACCGAATTGAGCGATCTCAAATCCCTATTTCTCTCGGGTTCTCATATATTCTTTTTGCTATTCAGGGCCATCCTGTATAGGTGGATGAAAACGATAAACGGTCTTAGGGATACTGCACGTGGAGCGGATTTTACCTAGAGCGCTCACGGTGGTAGGGCTCCGCCCCTTCCGATGGTCTAGGCTGTGGGTTCCTATGTATCAAAAAAAAAAAAGATAAAACAGTCCATTCATAAAATGTCACTTGACATGAGGTGAACTTTTATGCGAATGAGAGTGGCAGTGTAAAGTGACTAGTTCGGTTCACACGTGAAGTAACTTTTATATGCTATTTATATATAAAAATGGTACATAGGAAATTACATAAATGATGTGATGGAAAAAGATTGGATAAAAAAGTTGACAATATTGTATTTTAAGTTGACAAATTATAGAATATCATGTGAAATTATATAGTCTTTTATGTAAGTCTTTATGTATATGTAGTAAGATCTTTGTATCAAATTGATAATTTTCACACGAATTTGGTGCAACCTATTGGGCCCCTGTTTGATTCCATCAAAATTAAGTTCATTTTTTCTCTTTTTATCAATCATGCATTCTCCAGTAAAAAAGAAATTACACGAAAATTCAAAAATTTTTTTATTTTCTAACAACAAATTCTAAAAAAACATTATTTTAAAAATTATAATCTCAAATAATGGGCCAAATGGGGGCATATAGTATTTTTTATTTAGTTTTTAATAATTTATTTATTTGATTACAAATTATATTATTAACAAAATCGTAAAAATAAAAATTATATTTAATAAACTAAAAATATTGCATTTATTAATAAATTTAAAAATTAAACTGAATACCAAAATAAATAAAAAAAGGAAAAATTACCAATTCTTTCACTTTTACACATGTTTGACCCAAACCTTCTAATTATACGTACCAAACCTTTCAAAAATAGTTCATGTAGTCCATACATTTGACCGTTAGTTGACTATAATAATAAACCTTACTATTTTACCATTCGTGAATTGCCTAGTGTGTGCCTGAGGCCTATTTGCTTTTAAGTTATAGGTCACAACATTTATAGAGGTTACAATGCGATTTTCGATTTATTTTTTACAAGTTAGTAAAATTTGAATATTATTAAGCTATTGTAGTTATGAAATTTCCCCTAAGGATTATGGGTTAATTAATTATGGAAATTGGGCTTACAAATTGAAAGAAATTGAGTAGGCTACCTCTCTCACCTTTGGAGGGGGTGGGGAGCATGTATAAGAATAAATTGATGCAGTCCAGGTGTCAAGGATCGCAACTTTACTTAAATCACTTGACTCACACATTATAAATATTTTAATTCAATTGTAAAATAGATGAAAATTAGAAAATTTTAGTAT
>CAIGRP010093325.1:0-18060 GCA_903798385.1 Fraxinus cuspidata | reverse complement strand
TATTTTTATAATATAAAATAGGTCAGTATATGCAACAGTACCAAACCAGTTCCAAACAGGATTAATGTGAAAACTAATATGACAAAAATGAACAGTGAATCTCACATTCACTCTTTTAAGAGAATGAGGAATATATATCCAAGATTACTTAAAAATAAAATATTAGTTGTAGGCCATTGTTTCGTTTGAAAAGTATAGATTTTTAGGGTTTAATTCATAGGATGGTATATTTTTCCTCAGCACCTGTTAGTTATGTACTAAAGACAAATAATTTTCAAATTAAAGAAAAGTATTAAGGGGACCATAACCTTTATCATGGCTTCAATAATCATGTTTAGGTAGAAAGAAATGCCGGCTTCGACCATCTTCAAGAAATAAATTAATATAACTATTATCAAATTAAGAATGCATAATTTTTATTTAGCCCTGTCTGATTAAGCTAAAAATTGATTAAAATTTAAGTCAAAGTAAACAATTAATTTTAACCACATATTGCATAAGATTCACAATTTTTGAACACGCGTTCTATCGAATTTTATCAAAATTTACTAAATATCCAATTTTTATCTTAACTAAACATGAATCAAAGAATAGATTTTTTAATAATTAATTGATAAATTTTGTGAGATTACTCAATATTTACAGTTTTCCATCTCCTCAAGTTTTACGTTGTGATTTAGTGACTTACTCAGTATTCCTATCTTTGCTCTTTAATTTGGTTAGATTATAATGTCTATGGTAATTTTCACTTAAAACCACACTTTAAAAAATATATGTGAAATAAATAATTAATTAAAATGCATAGAATGGTGCAATTTTGATAATTCACAATCAAAGTCGGCTCGAGTATAAGACCACTTGGGCGGCGTTTTATGCCCCGTAATTGAGAATGAAATTTGAATTTACGTTATTAATAAATAATTTGATCTTCCAACTTTTTTCCATTTACTTTTTTCTTAAATATTTAATACACTTTTAGATTAATAGCTGTGTTACCACCAAACCAATATATGAAAAATGGTGTTGCTACAATTACATCAAGTTTGACATTGTTGTGAGGTGACAATTTTTTATACATTGATTTTAACAACGCTTTAAACAATTAGTGGCACAGATTTTGACACATCTTGTAATGTCAAAATTGTTGTCACAAAAAGTGTACAAGTAATTTAATTTTATCAAAAATTCAAATTACACCTTGTTTCTAAGTCAACTGGCACTCAAATTTTACTTTGTTCTTTTAATAAATTTAATTACCAACAATCTCTTTAACGATAAGAAGAAATAAAAATTCGGATGAGAAATTTGATGACACCAACAATTTCTATATTAGCGATAAGCGATCATAACACTATCTGTAATTGTTGACAACATTAACGATGCTATTGTTGTCGTTACTCTTTGATAGCACCGTGTCGATTATCACAGATGTATAATTGTCAAAAAAATTTATGGTGACAATAATTACTTCTCCTCGTAGATGACGTTGATGTTAGTATTCATCGAAGAAGGTGCATTGGTAATGACCAATGATATCAATGTTAATTCTACTCGAAATTATCAACAAATATTAATTTCTGTCAGATTAACTATAATAAGATCATCGATGATCAACGGAAATTTTTTGGTGATTATATTATTATTATTATTATTATTATTAAAATAATACCGCCAACTATCACTAATTGAACTTTTTAGTAATCGTTTGTTCCATTTAATTTTTATATTATCAAAATAGTCAACGATCATCGACCTAATTTTTTAAGTGATTTTTTTGCTCTATTTGATTTTTTACTAATTCTTAAAAAGTCGGCAAAAGATATTGCTCAAGGCCCGTGAATTGCTTGACCACCTATATTCACAAATCAGAAATCAGGGCCGGGTATGATTCGGTTCGGTTCGGCAAACTCAAACTTCCGGATATTTAGTAAATGGAACCGTTCGATTTTGGGTTCCTTTCGGTTCGATTCGGTTCGGTTTCCGAATTTCGTACAATAATTAATTTTTTTTATATTACAACAACGCTACGTTAACTCGACATGATATATTCAATATTAACTCTTACAAAATAACGTAGTCAAATCTCGTGATATATTTTACAACTCTCTTTGTTGAGTTCTTCGTAGATTTGACTATTACAATCACAAGAAGATAAATATGGCTAGTTCACAATAGTAGAACGGTAGACAAGAGATTTTGGTAAAATTTAGGTAATTTGATTAAGTGGGGCTGAAAATTAGAAATAGAAAAATCAGATTCCAAGTTATTGCATGCCTGCGCCGGAGGACTGGTCCAAATTCCTCCGGTGAATTCCAAGGTTGTCTATTTTCTGCAGGGGCATGCCGAGCACACCCTAACCAATGTGGATTTTGGGGCCCTGCCAAGAATTCCGCCACTAATCCTCTGCGGGTTGCTGCGTTGAAATATTTAGCGGAGCCTGAAATAGATGAAGTTTATGCAAAAATTAGGCTGATCCCGATTGGGAACAATAAGGATAATTTCGATGATGAGGATCGGGGAGTAATGGATCTGAATCATGGAAAACCCACTCCTTGTGCGAAAACATTAACCCAATCAGACGCCAATAATGGTGGGGGTTTCCCAGTCCCAAAGTACTGTGCAGAAACGATCTTTCCGCAGCTTGATTATACAGCTGATCCACCTGTGCAGACAGTAATTGCCAAGGATGTTCATGGGTAGGCTTGGAAGATAGACATATATATAGGGAACACCTAGGAGGCATTTGTTGACTACCGGGTGGAGTAATTTTATCAATCAGAAGAAGCTGGTTGCAGGAGACTCAGTCGTGTTTTTGAGGGCACAAAATGGAAATCTTTGCGTTGGGATTAGGAGGGCCAAGAAGGGTTGTGGCATTTCTGGTGATGAGTCCTTATCTGGTGGAACTCAAGTTGTTCTGGAAATTTTGGGGGATTTTCGGCATTTCTGAAGGAAGATGACAACAAGCTGATGCATAGAGTTGGTAGTAATGGGAATTTAAAGGAGAGGAATAGAGTGTGTCCTGAATCTGTGTTGAAGGCTGCATTTCTAGCTGTCAATGGACAGTCTTTTGCGGCGGTTTAAACTTGCCAGTGTTTTGTGTTTTGGCATCTTTTGTGAGCACCACGATGAGGACCCAGTCCCTGTGGCATGATGGAATGAGGTTTGAGATGGCTTTTGAAACTGAGGATTCTTCCCGGATTAGCTGTTTTACGGGAACTATTGCTGACCCTATTCGTTGGCCTAATTCATTATAGCGGCTTCTTCAGGTAACGTAGTCTTAAGTGTTATATCCATATAGATGAAAAACTCTAAATCTTATCCATTTTCCTTGGCATGCAAGGATAATCGCCTTCTTCCTGCTTCCAGATACAAGTACATTGTATGGTTCTGATTTGATTGCCAGTTCGTTTGTTGTTAAATTGAGTGTTGTAATGATTTTTTCATGAATCACATGCTTTAGTATGTGTTACATATTAATCACGGTACAAAATTAATCCAAGTGATAATTTTCACGTAAGTACCAAAACATTTTATGCATTCTCTTATTGGCGTGCTACCAGACCAAAAGGCATAAACATATCTCCATATATTCCCTCTTTTTTTACACCTTGGACTTGAGTATTTCCCTCTATTAGTATGCTTGTGTCTGCCTTCTGTTGACTGTCTGTTTGAATTTAATTTTGGACCCAACTCTTGTATCTCTAAACAGGCATGTGTGCACAAACACACACGCTCAGATATAGTCTACCAATGGTGACAAAATCATGTTAATCAAATCAGTCCAGAGGGAAAAAGATTGGTGTTTGTTGTTTCATGTGGATCCGATGCTGACAGAAATTTTACTTCAAGATGAATAACATTGGATGACAGTTCATTTTCTACTCTCTGCATTTATTCCCATTTTTTAATATTTTACATGCACTCCAATGTAGTTGCAAATTTTTTTTTTTTTTTTTTTTCAAGTTAACAACATAATCGATGCTTACGTTTATTTTTCCTCTCACTACTTTGTTTTAGGTTACATGGGATGAACCAGTGCAAAATATAAAGAGTGTTAACACATGGCTGGTTGAATTTGTCCCAAATATGCCAGCCATTCAGCTCTCACCCTTCTCACCGCCAAGAAAAAGGTTGCATTCATCGCATCATCCTGACTCTTCACTGGATGGCGAATTTCCAATGCCATCGTTCTCAGGCAATGCCCTCGGACCAAACATTCCCTTGCCTTATCTATCTGAAAAAATTACTTCAGGCATACAGGGAGCCAGGCATGCTCAGAATGGAGTCTCGTTATCGGATCTCCACCTTGACAACAAACTGCAGTTGGGACTGTTACCACCCACTTACCCGTGTCTTGAACGACAAGTTAAAATTTGTTATGATATTGTTGAAAGCGACATGGATGGTCATGAAAATTTATCTTGTTTGTTAAGCAAGGGGAACTCTCGTCAAAAGTCAGAGAAGACTGATAATGTCAAGAGACCTCGATTCTTACTTTTTTGTCAGCCAATACTTACTGAGCAGCAGATATCCGATTGCTCAAATGATGCAATTTCAAATTTATCGACACAAAAGAGTTCCTTAGGTCAGACACCATTGAAAGCTGAAAGTTTGGCTCTTGACCGGCACAGTCTTCCAGAAATTTTTGGCCCGGATGCTGGTTACTGCAAAGTATTCCTGGAGACTGAAAGTGTGGGTCGAACTCTTGATCTGTCACTTCTTGGATCAGACGAAGAGCTATACAAAAGGCTGGAAGACCTTTTTGGGATTGTAAGATCAGAAATGTTAAGCCAAGGTTTCTATCATGATGCAACAGGTGCTGTTAAACAAGCTGGAGAAGAACCATTCAGGTAAAGCTTATCAAGTTACTATTTTTTACTTTTAACGATTCAACATCATCTAAATTACACTTTGGGATTTTCATTTTATGGTGATTACAGTGAATTCATGACAAGTGCAAAGAGATTAACAATTCTTACGAAGCGCAGCAGCAACAGTGCTGAAAGGAAATTGTAAATCTTGTTTGTTAACTGCTGATGTGTAACTTTTTTCAAGTTATCTTATTTGGTTTTTAGATTAAAATCAAGTTCTTCCTTTCATTCTACAAGAAATTGTCCAAAGTTGCTTATTTTTTACATTGAACTCTTGTCAACCGGAAAATGCTTGATCAACTGAAAACTTTCTTTGTATTGCAGGAAATTGATTACTGGTCTGCCAGGTTCTGAATGTGGACTTGAATCGTCAAAACCGACAGGTCCCTTGAGCATATTTGCTTAGTAAGAGCATTTTTACTTTACTTAGCAAAGTATTAATTCTGCAATGCTTAAGAAACCGGTTTTTCCATTTTTTTTTCTTTAGAAACTTTATTCCGATGAGTTCATGTTTGTTCTATGAATTTAGTGTATTTGTGGAGAACTCCAGTTGTGGACAAGTGTCTGAATCTTGATGCCTATCATGATCCAAAGTGATGTGATTAGGTTTTCTAGATGTCGCTCCAAGTCTTGTGTTTCCTCCAGTGATGTGAATGGCTTAGTATACTATCATGGTTATTTTAATTGTTCTTTACTCAACAGGACTACTTTAGACATTTAATAAGATTTCAATTATTATTTCTTCTTTAATACTTGTACAGTTGTACTGCAATCCACCTTACTAAACTATCCCTTAGGTTTAGTGCAATACAGGGTGGTCTAGGATGAGTTTGGAAACATGTTGACAATCCCCACAACTTAAAAGTGACAAAACTCAATTTATATATATTGTTTCAAAGTCTAAAAACAACTAACCCACATAATTTAACTATCATTCCCCCACCCCACCCCTTGAGATTATGTTTTGTCATCAATTTGATGCGTTGACTAGTCAACAACAATTTGCAACACGTACACAAATCTTTGACAGTTTTTTTGACAGATTGTCAGTTGGCAAGCATTTATTGGATGTTGGACACAAAACAAATTTAAACCAATCATGCATTATTGTCATCTCATCATCTGTAATGATTTTTGTAATTTTCATTTGTACAAACAACTTTATTCTATCACGTGGGTTTCCATTCCCCTTGCCATCTTGATGGCTTAGACTTGCATTTAATTGCTCCAAGTTTAATGCCCTTTTGACCAGTTGCCACATTAGGACCCATTTGATTTTGAGCCCATTTTATGGAAAATAGGTTTTTAATAGTCATTTTTTGAAGCATGTGTGATTAAAAGGTAGAAAAAAGAAAATGAATTTACATTTAAATTATTTTATTGAGATAATGTGATTGGAAATGAGTATATAAAAAATGGGGCTTAAACCTGGACTTGAATTTATGTAAAAATGAAAATATAGAGTTGAAGTAGGGTTCATGCATGCGAAGATTTGAGATTGTTTGACCAAAAAGTTTAATACGATTATTCAATATAATGCTAGATTCGTTAGACAAATATTTATTTTGATTTCAAATTTGTGTTAAATAAAAAATTTATGAAAAATAAGTAATATCAAATGAAGAGTCGAATAGAGGAGGTTGTTAGTGTAGAAAAACTTTTTATCTAAATTTAAAGCTTTCCCTCGAAAATGTTGTTAACATAACGTTACAAGATTCTTACATTGAATCCCAACATAAGTACATCACAGTGTATTAATTTCAAGAATCCCCTAAATTAATCTTAATTGCCCATTCCCAATCTCATCAACAGTGTTCAAGTTTCCAAACTCAGATATTTGCAATTTGAATCATGTTATATGTACATCAAGATTTACATAATGTCACGTGATAATCTATCATTTGTCAATTTAAAACACAATCAACTTTTTCGTCCAATCTTTTTCCTCCACATAGCAAAATCCTGCAGTTTTGGGACTATAATTCGAGGAAACCAAGGTGAACAAACCATGATTTTAAGCAAACTAGTGTCATCCCAATATTTCATCCCTTTGTTTTCAGTTCCAGACCTGCATATTATGGACCATGCACCTTTTACCTTGGGATCAATGGGATAATCATAGTAATGTTAAGATATTGATATTTATAAGAATCTATCTTGATACTGTGTTGAAAAAAACTCGACTCAAAATGCTGTAGGAACATGAACACCTAAGATTATGACGGACTAATTTCTTAACGTAGGAAATATGATAGGTTCAATACAGCCAGACAATAACATTGAGTTTTAAACTCGACCCGTTCGGAGAGCATAACGTGCAGGAAAAACTTAACAATGACCAGGCAACAGATTATGCGCAATATAAGTATTTTCACAAGTAGTTCATCAATCATACAATATATTGACTCTTCACATTATTTCATGTGTCATTTTCCATTAACATAAAAGAAACCAGGATTGGTCTGTATCAAGATCCACATGTTCTTCCATTGCAAGAGTAAAGCCTGCAGGGAGCAAAGAATATCGATTATGCTAAATTCTACTTAAGAAAAAGTAAAAATAAATGATATGTTATTAAATTGATACATTAAAAATGCTGCCAACAAATCAATAGATGCAGTTCCAATATCAATAATGCATGATGTCACTTTGTTAACTTAAATATCTTAGGGAAAAAATTGGACTGAATATCTTAGGGAAATGCGAATGTTAATATTTCAAAATCAATTTAATTACCACAATTATTTGTCAGAATGGATAATAAACCAGACGAACCTTAACTTCCCCATAAATCTATCAAATTAATTGCGTAATTGGAATTCTTATCAGTCTAAAGCATGTCACCAACTAACATGCTTCAGTTCATGGCTCCCTCTAACATATTAGCACACTGTAAGTTATTGGCTTTCAATTTGATATTTCCTAATTTTAACATTCGGGTTCATATACCAAGAATCAATGGGAAGTAGGAACATCTCCATAACGTATTACTTCTGGGTTAAATTTACACTCAGATTTCCCTCTAGAATTTTCTGGCAAAAGCAATAGTCTGGCTACTGCCTCATATTAACTAATTCACTGGTGAGGTATAGCTTTACTTTACATGTATTATATATCTATTCAATTCTAAAACTACGATCAACTTGAGGATATAATTATCATTACACAACATCTAGTTGTACTGGTTCAACGCATTTCTTATTACTAGTATTATATTTTGGTTTTCATCACGATATAAATATAAGCTCTAGGGTGAAACATGTGAAAGTATCTAATTATGCTGTTTGCCATCAACTGCACAATGAGAGCAAATACTTGTAAACTTTGGAAGTATCTGGTCAACTAAACAGCAGTACAGCACAAGCCACACAACTTGTATTTTTCCTGCCAAGTGAAATGTCAGGTCCAGGGCATCCCATTGGACGGAATGACCTCAAAAAATGGAATATGGAATTTCTTTTTTCCCAAAAAAATCATCTTGGAGATGGCTCCATTGTTTTCTATTTTAAAATTGGATCTTTTTTTTATTATTATTCTTATACAACTGAATTGGGTCAAGCTTCTATATTTCCCCCCTTGTCAAGTTAATGCTGGAAAATCATCTAACTGTTTAGTTGACAATCTGTACTCCAGAAGTACCTTTCAAAAGGAAGGGAGTCTAGAGAAACATGACATTCCCAATTCTACCTCACAAAACAAGGGAAATTAGGTCTTACTTCAAACGATTGAGTTTTGTAAAGACAAGTACTACCTTTGGTCACGACTGACGCGCTAACAGCCTAGATTCACATGTGCACTTCATGCACTGCAAATTGGGTGCTCTTAATGGATTAGAATTTACATCACTCACAGCACTACTCAATCACCAAAGAAGAACAATAAAACTAACTTTCCACACAGAAAAACATAATAATGCATTATGGGTAATCAATGGTCTTAAACGTAAGAAAACCTAAAGGATATGTCATATGTTACCTTATTTGCTAATCCCTTTACCCTTCTCCACTAAGAAAATAGTCCAATTCCTAACAGTAATCTAGCATCCCATATGAAACCACCATTTACAATGGTGTTTTACCACAATTCTGGGTTACTAGTTGGCCAAAACTTCTGATTTATTTACACACTATTGATATAGCCTCCCCCGTCCTTGTTAAATGCCATCTTATTTCTTTTCAGGTTAGTATGAGCAAACATAACTTTTTCATGGTATTTTCATTATTTTATGTGTATCATCTCAATTTTAAGCAATCCCCAATCCTTGAGCTCATGACCACTCTATAGTTACTAACCTTTAGTTTCTTAATCAACCGTGAGCTTGATAATCCCATACGTTTAGTTAGTAGCTTAAACATTATTGCAATGTCTTAATAAAGCCATGTCCCTGTATCACCATATTTCAACATCAAAATCTTCTGCAAAATAAAAAATCCTTCATGTGAATACACTATACATTAAAGTTCATAGTGATCTAATTTGAATTTAACTTATTACATTCACAAACGATTGAACAACTTTTTCGAACCCACATTATATCTTCCTCTAATTTCAAACTCATCAAGTGATCTCAAGGCTATTAAATGACCTATTTTCAGTAAAAATCCATCTCAAAACTTAATGCAACAGAATCAAACAAGTAAAATGAACATAATCCACTTCAAAAATGTAGCCAATGATGCGTAGTCATAACCAAAACTCCCAAAATTTGATAAGAGATTCCATATGACATAAATCAAAGAAGTTTTTCTACAGCTATACACTAGAAGACAACAAGAACCTAAATCTACTAATACAAGACAACAAGAATTATGCATCGTTTATGCTTGAGAAAACTCCTTAAATCTAAGGATAATATGATTTATAAAAACCAATAATTCATATAGTAAGTGTAATGAAAAAGTGCTATCGTCAATCACGGAGTGCCATGACTAATGATCCAAATCTTCCCATCCACTCACACCACGCATGGCACGTGAAATTTATGTGCAGGCTGCAGCATGTATCACCCAAAAAAAAAAAAAAAGTTCAAAATTAGAATTATGTCTACCCCAACTTTACATAAACGTTTTCTGTAACCTCACACTTGCTCTACCAACTGGCATCAGATTTGATGAATACAACTGCTTATCCTCGTCAAATGTTGTCTTGGACTACTTTGTGTCAATTTAATTTCTCTAGAGTAAAAGTCAATTGACTGGGAGAAAAATCAAAGACTTCACCTTTAAAATATCATTAAAATTCACTATAAAATCTCATCACCTACTATCTGTGTGTCCCATGAACACTTGTTTAGTTATCCTTGATTGCTTCAATTAACTTAGGGTTGACATTAAAGACTAATCATGCAAAAGGAGAAAAGAAATAAACATCAAGGGTCCGCTTGATTGGAAAAGGTGGAAAGGCTTTTCAATTCCTAAGTTGAAAAATAAAAACCCAAGTACCCCATAGGAATGCATTTTCCATGAAATTGGCAAAAAAACAAATTTAAAGTGATTGTACCTTGGAATTCGAACTCCATTTCCACTATCGTATCAACAGCCAAATTAAAAATTGAATTCATCGGAATTTGACATTTTCCAAGGAATTTAAACCAATTAAACGGACTCCAAATTTCCTTGAAGATACAAAAAGTATAATCTTTTTGGCTTGAATTCCAGGTGACTGACTAGTTGATCAGTGTTACCAGTCTTGAATTACATCCTTAACAATAGTAGTGGTGTACAATCAAAATGATCAAATAAACGTAAACAGTTATATCACCTCAACTTTCACAAATCCATGACACCCAAGTCGATGATTACTTTTTATGTTCTCAACCCTACGTAGTTTTAATTCAACCTTCTTTTCGAATTTGTGATTCTCCCACAACCAGATTTCTACAAGAAAACAAACATCATTTCTCTTTTCGTTAAATCAAAGCCACATACAAATTCGCCCTTTGCCACAGCATATACTGATATACATAGTCGACTATTCCACAGAAATAAAACACCATCCAATATTCAAAAACAATCACCGACAAATTTCCTTACTACTACATATGAAAATCCTTAAAACACCACAAAACTTTAATTAAGATCAATCCACACACGAGAATACCCACATGTATAAACACATAAAGGAGGGTTAAGAGGGTGAAATTACTAGGGTTTAGTTGTAGTAGAGCTCAAGGCCCATGCCGTCATGGATCTCGTAATCCTTGAGAGTGATGTGGTCTTTGTAGATGTTGTACCACTTCTGGATCCGGATCTTGTCTGCCCGGGTTCCAGTCTGAGCCGCGACCAGCTTCTTCAGATCGCCGATTGTATCATCCTCGTTGCACTTCACTCGCACCTTCTTTCCAAGCCTATCGTTCAGCACCACCTCAATCATCTTCTTTTTCTCGGTATTACAGCTGCTAAAAAAACCTAATTGATTGGGTTTTCCGATTACCGTCCAACTGAATATAAAGCTTGCGCGTAAAGAATAAGTTCCCTTTGCCAAATTTTAATGGTTGGAATAGCAATTTTGTAAGAAAAAAAATATGTGATTGAATAAGGAGATAAAATTTTAATATTGGGTGTAATATTATTTTATTGTAAAAATATTTAGTTATTAAGAAAAATGAGAAAAACGAATTATAATTTTAACGGGCAAATGGGGCTGAGAAGGAATTTTGAAATATTTAATATTTTTTAAATGCTTATGGTCAATTAATTTAAATATTTAGTTTGGTATGGATTTAAATTTTGATTTAATTAAGTCAAATTCAATAATAAATTTTAATCATATATTCTATGAGATTTATAATTTTTAACCACTTATTTTATCAATTTTTTTTTTATCAAAAATGACTATAAATTTAATTTTAATTTTCATCAAATGACCTAATTGCAATCATTATAAAGTAAAATTAAACTTCATATATTTTTAAAAATAAAATACTCTTTTAAATTTTATTTTTTATGAGTTATGCTATATAACATCAGTTTAGGTGGCACTAACGTACCGTGATAAGTTCAAATAAATCACTTAATTCTTTGAACATATGGCTAAGCATGTGTTTGGCACCCATTTTGGATATATTATAAATTTTAGAATAATGATTGATGGAATGATATGTGGTTAAAAAGTAATGAAAAGTTTTAGATTTGTATGTAATATTATTTTATTTGGAGAATTGGTAATTATAATTAAGAAAGATTAAAAAAAAAAAGTGTCAAACATAAGATAAGTGTCTCACCTAAATTGATTTTTACCACATGGTGGTCCAGCATTATTCATTTTTTAGGGTGGATTTGAGTCACATTATTTTGAAAGAATGTATTATGAAATAGTAGATTTATGGAGAATGTGTGGTTGAAAAAGAAGAAAAAGTTATTAATGTGATATAAAATATTATTTTATTGAAAAATGTATAGTTGAAAATTAGTAGAAGAATGAGAATAAAATTTTAATGTAGCTCAAACAGAGACTTAATGTTGACCTCTAAAAAACACTTTATACTTGGAAGTTTAGTCAAAGATGTTCTATGCAAAAATCTAGGTGACATTTATGTGTCAATAATTGAACTAACATATAGAGCACATTTGAGCCTCATTTTTTGTCCAAAATATATTTTGAAATAATATTTTAATAAATAACGTGTGGTTAAAAAATAAGTAAAAATTTTATGTTTTACGTACAATATTCTTTTATTGAAAAATATATAATTATAAAAAAGAGAGATAAAAATATAACTTGAAAATAATTGGGAACAAACTAGTGCATACCTTAAAAGACTCATAGTTTAGTGTTGTAATATATAGATTTGTATAATTCTCTGAACCATCGATTTTTATATAATTAAATAATTCTTTTTTAATGATTATTATGATATCTTTTACTTCTAAATTTTATTTTACTATTATTTTCATAAGTTAGCTGTTCAATAATATAATTTAGTGAAATTAGCACAACACATTCCTATTTTTCAATATTATTATGCAAAACATCCTACCTTCATTTCTGTTGACATTTTCACTCTTAATTATAATTTGATTGCACAGAGTGTCCATTTTCATTCCAACTTCACCATTAAGTGAAAGCATTAGTCAATTTTTTTCAAAATGGAAAGGTATTATCTTTTGAGAAAAATTTCGTCTTTCTTCCCATACGTCGAAAGTGAACTGCACAGTTTTTCCCATTTTTCTTCAAGAAATTTTTTCCCCTCTCTTCCCTTTCTTAGAATATTCTGACCCTTATCCTTTCCTCTCCTCTCATCCTGCCGATGGAAACACGCAGCGAAGCGTACACAGTTGGGTTAATTTTGTAAAGGTGTTGTTCAAGAAAATATATTTTGAATTAAAATCACCGCAAGTATATGATTCGTTAACAAGTAAAGTAATAAAGTGAATTTTGAATCCGAATATCATCCCACAGAGATTGATTAGTTCAATTTCAATTATCGCGGCCTTAGCTGAAACAAGAATTATACGATGTATTTGTGTTGTGACAAAATTATGAATAAATTAATATACTTTTGCAATTATGAGTAAATTAATTAAATTAAATACAAATTATACTAAATGCAAATTGATGTATTTAATAGATGAGAAACGTACAAAGATCCCGAATTCCCACACAATAATCAATTTTAACATTAGTTTTACACATTGACTGTACGATTGAATTTTGACGAATCAATGTTCCTATTTTATTTAACAATCTCTCTCTAATAATGTTAAACCTACTTTTATAAATGACCCAACTATATTCTTATGACGGATGCGAACATATAAAAGTGCATGAATTTTTTATAAATACTTAAAGATTCACATAAGGTATAACGATATATCTATATCCCCTATCGTATTTTCCTTCTTTCTGATGCATAAAATAAGCTATCAAATTCACACAACTATCGTGCACAATAATTGTGAAGAAAATAAAATTATATAAATCATTCAATATTCAAAAACGTGTTTTTTAATATCAAATATGTAAAACTAAAAATTTAAATATTACCTGGTTCATTGTTCTCCTAGCACAAAAAAATCTAGCCTAACATGTTGTGAAGAATAAAGCAAAGATATAAATGTTGTTCATCGCCCCAAAATTTTTGAATTCAATCTTGAATTTGATCTTGATGCGTTCTTTGCCTCCTTTTGCAATTAATTCTCCACATCCTAATTATTTTTTGAGAGTTGGTATTTATATCCCTCTAAAGAGTTCCAAAAGATCTCCAAAAATCATGCATATCATGGTTCAAACGGAAGTTTTCTTATTGGAATTGAATTCTGAAGGAAACAAAAAAAATATTCCGGACTTAGCCTGGGCGGCCTTCGTTAAAAATTGGGCGACCGCCCAGGCATAAAAATTGGCTCTTGTTATTGAAATCTAGGGTTGGGTGGTCGCCTACCAATATAACTGGGTGGCTGCCCAGTTATAAAAAATTCTCAATTTTTCCTTTTAGGCATTTTCTTCATTCTTTTTCTATCCTGGTCCTCCATATTAGATTACTTCAATTTTAGTATTTCAACTTTTACTCAAATGCATATTAGTACCCAAACTTCGATCCATTGGCCAATTGATCATTCTTTCTTTTCCAATTGCTTAGAAATGGGCCCAAAACTGAAATAAAATAAAATGGACTTAAGTAAAATTCAATACTAAAATGATACAAAAAACATAGTAATATGACCCCGAATAAGTGCATAAAAATGCACTTATNAAAATGCACTTATTAAACACCCTAAAACTAAAACCTTTGTTCGTCCTCGAACAAAACAAAATACAACAAAACTTAGGAAATAAACCAAATCACTAACTTAAACAAATCTCCTATAACAATTTCAACGTTAAACGGTTTACCATATGCCTCAGGTTAAAATTTAAACAACACTTTTGAAAGATCTAAATAATATCAAAAATAAATTTTTACTTATTCGATGCTTGAGTTAGTGTGTATGTGTGTGATTAGCCAATATTAAACTCACACCCATACTAGAACAAGACCAATTAGTTGCTGTTGATTTAATCATAATCACAATCCTTGTATGGTCAGTTTTTCCACACACCTCTGATGCAAAATCACTCATAATGTTCTTCTCTCCAATCCCAGGTATTTTTCGCACATGTGAGTTCCTAATAATCTTTAAATTGCATTTTCTACACAAAGTGATCATAATTAGATACTTGTAAGCTTAGAAGATATATGGTAAGAATTTCTTAAAATCACACCGTCAGTCTCTAAAGTTCAAATCTCAAAGTTTTTACTATGCACCTCTTATTTTTGATAATCTAAATCCATTTTCTTTCTTTCGCTATATATATATATATGTGTGTGTGTGTGTGTGTGTGTGTGTGTGTGTGTGTGTGTGTGTGTGTTCTTTTTTTTTTTAACTCCTAAATCAGATAACCATATAGCACCATGTTTTAAATACCCTAACAAACTTAATAACTCGAGTCATAAAGGCTACGAAGAGAAATGTAAGATGCATCACATTTTCTTTTGATATAACATTCGAATTTTAGCATTATTCAGTGTCCGTTCTAGACTCCTTCAACCAAAGATCCGATCCAAGAATTCCAAACCATCAGACTTCTATGAACACAAGTACTAACCTTCACACCCCTATACTATTTTTTTAGCAATTTGGTTTCTATATAAATGATTTTTGGATTTTATTCAAACTTAGGTCAACACATCAACAATTAAATCCACATAATCAAGTTATGATCTAACATAAGTGATAAGTCAATTATGGATATGTACTCAAGTAAACAAGTTTAACATGAATAAGTACTCAAGTAAAAACATAAGATATGATGTTGTCCAATTCAAGCTAAAACTATACTCAATTCAAACAAATGTCATCATAGACGGCAAGTCGTTCAACGCTATACTATTTTTGATTTTTTAAGATTAAATTAGTTATACAAACCCAATAAGCAGTTGAAAAACAAGCAACAAATATCATAATTCTCCAAATACTCACCCCTACCCCCAAACAAAAATATTACATTGTCCTTAATGTAAAAACAAACATAAACAAAATAAAGGAGAAAAGAATCGAAAACTCTCAGGGAAGATGCAGATAGGTGGAAGGATCAAGCTAAATCGGTTGGTAGATGTCATGACAACTACCACTTTTATTTGTTGCTAGGCTTCAACTTTATGTTTCAAGGGTTCAAAATAAATATTAATGATAGCAAATAAAACTTAAATATTTGTAATGTATGTGACCCAAAAGAATTTTAATCTTCTAATATTAAAAAGATCGAAATCAAGGTGCAACCTTAGAAATGCACATCACATCAATGTAAGTTTAACGTAATGTAAGGATGTTAACAATGAACCTAAATAAAATTAACTCAATAAGTAAACATGCCTAAATTACTATGCAAACCTGAAAGTACTGCCTAAAATGTGTTAAAAACCATTTAAATGCAAGAATTTCTAAATTAATGCAATCCCTAAAACTACTTGTAATGGAATAGTTAATCAAAATAAGGAAAAAATGGATAGAAAAATAGGTTTCCTCCCATTAAGCACTCGATTTTTAGCCTCAAGCTAGACTTTTGCACAAGTGTTTCATTGCACTTTGAATATGGCTTAGGAGGTCTTGTTTAACTTGCTCAATTTGACTTTGTTCCATATTATAACTTTCCTCCAAATTTTAACATTTCCCTGCTCCAAGTAATTTGACTTCTCCTCATCACCCGTTTCAAACTCAACAATTTACGTCTCAATCTCCTCACATAGTTTAATCACAAATTCAATTTTTGAGCAAATGAGAATGTAGAGGGATTGCATGCTAATTTCCTCTTCATTGAATGTTACTGATGCTTTTTCGCCCGTTATAATTAATTTTTCGATCTTCTCATATTCTTTTTCTTTAATTGAAACTTTCTCCAGTTCAACGTTTGTATTCAAAACTTTTGGCAAAGAAACAATGACATCTCCATGGAATGTCTCCTCCTCTTGTTGTATTTGTTGGAAGTCTGGTGGATTTGATCCTCTTAATTGATATTCATTAATAATCGGTGGAAGAAATAATCTCATAGGAAATCACTCACATCAAATTGTGGTGAGAGAAATAATGCAACGGGTACACTCAGGACTGTTTCATCAAGTTCACATTCTGCTTTTATATCTCAAAGTCATTGTCCTATAATGAAGTCTCCCACAAGCATATCTCCCTCTTCAATTTCTTAAGTTGCCAATTGTTGTTGCCTTATGATAAAGTCATAGACGAGTATTTTGTTGAATCAACAACATTCATCATTTATCATGGCTATTTTTTGTTCTTCTATATACCTGAAAAAGAGAAAAAAAAACTAAAATGGTACGAAAATAATAATACAAGAATGCATGTAGCCGTCCGAATTAGTGCCAAGCTAATTAAAATAAACTAAAACTCAATCCTCGGCAGCGGCGCCAGGTGCCATGCAAAAAATATGAAGTCATGGAAGCAAGTTGGGTTGATTTTTTACTTTCCATGGAATGTTGTTTAGTTGATACAGATAAATTGTGTACTGGTGACTTTTGTAGATTTAAGTGACAGAATTTTTTTCTGGGAAGGTGGTTGATGGGAAATTCGCTAGAGTGGAACACATTATTAAAAATTTTCCTTTTTCCCACTACAATTCTAAGAACGAGATTTTTACTCTCGGAGATGGTGTAATTGAAGAGAGAAATTCTTCTTGTTTTTTTCCTCTCTTTCTCTGTGTGCGCTCATGTATCTGTCTCTCTCCATCCCCTCCCCGCATTGACATGATTTTTTAATCTCCTTTTACTAGCTTTCGTGCTCTTTATCTGTTTAAGTTTCTAATTTAACGGTTTGATGAGAAACAGTTGTCAGTATGATTTTGGTTGGTGCAATGATTGGAGCTACGTGTGCTTATGTTGTTTTCACTATTGGATCTATAGTCATGGCAGCAGTTCTGAATCCTTGCGTTCTTATTGTTGGACGCAGGGGTGGACCCAGCACCTGGCCAGCCCCCACGGCCGCCAGTACTGGGTCCGCCGGAGTCACTGCTTCAGGATTCAGCAACGGGAGCCGAAAAATGGAGAAGAAGAGGGCGGAGCTGGGCCTGGTAAGCTAGCTGCAGTCCACCATTAGCCAGGGGCCCAAGTCTTGCCGTTTGGGTTGGGCCGTATTAAAAAAAAAGCCCAAACAAAAATCGAAGGCCCAACCCAACAAATAACCCTCCCCTCCCACAGGCC
>CAIGRP010093298.1:0-10936 GCA_903798385.1 Fraxinus cuspidata | reverse complement strand
ACTGGTGATGAAAATTCTATAACATCGATAATGAAACAACAATTAATGATGCAATAATAATCCCAAGAACACAAACTAAAATAGTTTATCACTATCAAATAGATCGCACAATATCTTTAAAGAATCGAGTTTAGATTGAAAACTGTGACAAATTTTTATTATTTGACCTACAATTTAAAATCATAATGAATAAAATTTAATGAAGAATTGTGAGTTATATGTACACCAATATATCATCACAAAAGTCTCACCTTCTTCATCTACTTTTCTTGAATCCTCTGCCAAACAAATTACCTAAGAGTAGATTGTATTGCGTATTTCTTTAGTATTTTGGATTGTAATGAATTACGTTTTCATATATATATATATATGTATGTATGTATGTATGTATGTATGTATGTATGTATGTATGTAATTCTTACGTTTTAGTGCATTTACATATATATTGTGTAATTTTTAATATTATTTAATTAAATATTAATAAACGATCTTGCTCTTATGATAGCTGATTGTCGACGTTGACCACTCAACGTCCGTCCGGGTTGAGCTTCAATACTAGGTCCGCCACTGGTGGTGCGCAAATGACTTGAGCAACCGTACACGCCAAGAAAATGGTCCCTGACACTGATTTCGAGAGTCGGGCAGTCGTCCAACAGAAAGAATTGGATGTTCACTCAGTTCACTCCGATTTTTCGCAACTGCACTTTATTATTTTTTTCAATTACTTTCTCTCATCATTTCAAATTGAGATGATTAAAAGCGAGTTGGATAGCTAACTCAAGAGCTACAATTCTTCGTAAAATATCTATTTTCCAATTTGAACGTTTGTGATGCCAAAAATGGGTTTCAATTTAAGGCAGAAAATATAGAGCATAACTTGTGTGATTAAAAATTAATTTGCGACAGTACTTTGATTATAATTCACTCACTTGACTTCCAATTCTATCCAATTGATCATATGTGATCTTCAATCATTATTTTGTGGTTCGAATCAATTATTAGATATTTGCACTTTGGTCCTCAAACTTTAGATTTCCTCAAATTTTCCTTCCATTCGTTTCCAAATGCTGAGAAACAGCTCCAAAATTGAAACAAAAAAAAATAAACCCAAGTTAAGTAGAAATCAAGACTTTGACTATATAAAAGTCTAGTAATACGGCACAAATAAGTGTACAAAATGATCCAAACTAAAACATTTGTTCGTCCTCTAACAAAATAAAACAAGACTTAGGAATAAAATAAATGACAACTCTAAACAATTCACAAATGACATTCTCAATGTTGAACTGCTTTCCAAATGATTGATGTAGTTCATCATAAGGACTTTAGGATAATTTATAACCTAGTTCTACCTACTCTAAGATTCCATCAAATCACACAATGATTTCATAAACCTAAACAAGTATTCAAAATGTCTTTGTGCTCAACGATAAGGTCTTACACAGACAAGCAACATATGAAAAATAAGCACAAGATAGCGCATTAACATAATTTCAAATATAATCTCCTTATTAGCTAACAAGATTTCATTTTTGGAGGTGGATTAGGATGGGTGGGATGTATTTTCACGGGGATGGTTGGTGAGTTTGGTTAGGGAAAATGAAAATTTTCTAAATTCTTGTTTTTATGTGTTAATATGTACTGAGTTAAATTAAGTATGATTTATTTGTACTTTCGAGAAGTTATGAGACTCCATTTATAATCTTTACTTATTTATTGTTTTACTGCTTTTATTTATGTTTATTAATTTAAAGAGTGACAACATATAATGGTCAAAATGGAGGGGATGATAAGTTTTGCTATATACCTGAAAGGTTGGGATGAATTATACTAAAAAAAGGTCGAGGATATATTTGTTACATCACGTAACGGTTGGGGACAAAAAAGTGCAAATTTCCCAAACAAAATGCAAATGAGCTACTTTAAAAGTGATAAAAAGACTATATGAAGAAAAAAGAGTTCAAAAATATCACAAATTTATGAATGTTACAGTTGATTATCATAAAACGCGATAGAGAACGATTGATAATATTTTTCGGCTGGGGATTCTAATTTTTGCTATTTTGTTTTACCCTTTTTTTATCTAGTTTTGATTGAGTTTCTCATCGCAAGACACCAATAACCAACCTACATAATTTATAACAAAAATAATCCGAAAAGTCTACAATAATAAAAATTTGGAGGATTGTTAGAATCCAACAACGGAACCGTAAGATTACACAATTTTAAGATTCTACAATATGATTAAATCGTTTTTCATTTGGAATCGGAAAATCGTATGATCATAAGATCCAAATCTAGAGTTTAACAACCATGCTTTAGATCATAATATTGCACGTCACAAAAACATTCTATTAATAAACCGATAGAGCTTTTAAACGATTGACTAAACAAAACAAAAAGCAAATTTCACTTACCGCTATGGAACAAAATAATTTAAGGACTCATGTGACACTTATAAGTTGAGTGAACAACATTTTTTTCAACATTTTTTTCAAATGTTCAAACTTTTAAATAAGATATTTTTACATCCTGATGCTTCCAACTCGTCATTAATTAGCTGTAGGCACTCATTTTATTATTTTGTTATAAAATTGTCAAACATAAGATTAAAGAAGTGTGATTAAGCAGGGATAACTCATGTTATTATTACATAGCATTTGATAAACGAAGTACAATTAAAAAGAGCCTTTGGAAACATAAGATAAACGAAGTATAATTAAGCAGGGATTCCAATGGGTTTGACGCCATTTTCGTGACGTATGTGCTGATGAATAATACTTCTTCTCCACGGGTCACTTATTTCTCCCGTGATATTTGCATTAATTATGTACATGAATTTCCTTTTCTTTTCTCGTGCAAATCGCAGGTTATGCCCGTGGGCTTCTATCCATTTATAATGTTGAAACCGGTTTCCTCGTTTTAGATTTTAATGAATTTCTTCAAATTTATGAGAATAAAGTTTGAATTCTCATAAATTTTATGATTTTCATTTTTCAACATAATTCCACAGTAACTATAAGATTTTAAAACATACATACATACATATATATATATATACACACACATATATATATTATAAATTTTAATGAATTTTGTATGGTTTTAGTAGAATTCTACATTACTGAAATTCATAAGTTTGTCATTTCAAATAACTAATTTCATGGACCAAAAAAATATAGAAACGAATTTGTTAGGTCCAAATTATAATTGACAATTTCTAAATTTGTAATTGACAACTTCCTTAGTTAAAATCATATCCTAGTTGAATTATATTAGGAGTTTATCAAGTCGTAATCAAAGTTAAAATAGTAGTTATTGAATTCTAATTATAACAAAAGAGTTGGGGTTGGTAGTATAATCCTTGAATGAGTTCAAGATGTTCAAGAAGCTCACCTATGATCTTTGAAATGCAATTAGAAGTCTAAATAGTGTCAATCCCAACTTACAACGCATTTTTCATATAAAAAACATTGGAATTTGGATAATGCTACTTCTAAAGGCATTGTAGCCCATTGGATTAGCTTTCTAACGCATTTTGAATCACTTCAATCGGACATTTGGAGAGAAAATTATGTTAAAAATACTGACAACTGCCAACTATAGCTCACCTGTCGTTGGTCTGGAGCTCAAGCGACGTGATTATCTGAAGAACGGTAACATTCAATTCTCAAACTGATTTTGAGTTCTTTTTCATCTCAAACACTACCCATTATAAATATACACCTTATGAGACGTCCAAAAGTATGTTGAATCATATTTTTCCATAGAGATCATTCATTTGAAGATCCAAAACACATTCATTGATTCCAATATTCAACCACCATATTATTTGAGTCATAATTTCATCTAAACTTTGATTTGTTGATCAAGACATATTGATTCACATTAAACCACATATTAAAAGCACAAAGATCGTTTGATAAAAAACCAATCCAAATAACGAGGAGTTATTTATTTAATCCACCGAAAATAAATTGATACTAGGAATTGGGAGACATTGCTGAAGTACAAATTTAGGAGGACTAAAGTGAGGTACCAGGAGTTGGGATCTAGCGTCAGGAGCACACAATTGAGGAGGGCAAAGGTATAAATTAGGAGTCATGATTTGTTTTGAATGATCACACCTCTAGTAGATCAAGGAAGACTCCAGGAATTGAGGTCGGAAGTTCTACGGTGTAGACGAGTTTGGACCATACTGTAAATTTGTTTTGATTTACAGTGAATTAGTGGTTGGGAAAGTTCACGAAATTTTTTCTCAGTTCGGGTTTCTCCGTGATCAATTTCGTATTCTTTATTGCTTTTATATTACGAATTGTGGGAATTCAATATAGGATAAATTGACGTGATCGATTAATCATCTATAAATAATTAAAAAGTGACTTGTTGATTTTAATTATGTAATTCTTCACGTTGAATCTAAATATTCGATAATTTAAAACTTAGAGAATCGAAAATTAGTTCAATTTGAAAATAAAAACCATTTTCATTATAGTGTCAAGTACTATACGCTAAAATATGCACCTAATATTTTATAGTTAAGGAAATGTTTAATTGATAAATATAGTATCAAAAGTAAAATGAACTAATTAATTTTATATCCTTAACAACCCAGAATCCCATAACAATGAGAATCGAAAATGTGACATTTTAATAATATTTATTTATTTATTTTATATTTTCTAATTTCTTTTAATTTAGTAGATTGTATAAATAATTTTGATTTTATGTTTATAGACTCGAAATCAAATGAAATCTTAGAAGTCAAGCTTCTAAGGAATTTGGTGGGTATATTTTTGGCTTGAAATCCATTTAAATCTATTCAAATCCTTCCCATCAATAAAATTTTCGTAAATTCTCGAGTTATAGAAAATATATAGATTTTAATGGAATCCATTAAATTTGTTAGATATATATCGAATATATTATATGAAAGAAATAACGAAATTAGATAAAATGCTTGAGTGGTAAAAAGTGTGAAATTTCCCACATGAAAATTTAAAGTCTATGATTGGGCCTTCGGGTCTTGTGCTTCTTTATTATAAAAGAAAATTACACATATATCTGGTTTTAATATACCATTTTCACAAATCTGGTATCTAGTTTCATAATACAAAAATCAAGTTTCAATAAAAGATTTAAAAAAAAAATTATTTTTATTTTTATATCTACCTACACTAACCAAACCCTAAACTAATTCATATCATCTTCACTCTCTTACCGTCTATCTACATTCTCTCTTCTCCACTCTACTCCTTCTTTGTCGATATCCTCGTCCGACGGCTTTGTGCAGATCTAGTGGTCTTGGTGCAGATCCGTTCTTCTTCTTCTTCTTTTTTTTAAAAAATTTTTGATTGATACGGTGGAGGTGTGACTTGCGGTGTTGGTGGAGGTATCAGCGTCATTGCTTCGACATGAAGTGTGAACAGGTGTGTGTGAGTGCGGTGATGTATGAACGGGTGTACGTGCGTGCGGTGCTGTGGGTGTGTGCGCACGTGGTGCTGTGGGTGCGATCGCGGTGTTGTGGGTGAATGAACTGCTAACGGGTCTGTGCGCGTGCGTGTGACGGCAGTTGCGGTTGGGTGTGTGCGGTGCTTTGTGCGGTGTCGTGACAATGGCCGTGGGTGGGATGAGATGGATGTGGGTGTCTGTGACCAATTATTTGGTTGATTGTGACAAATAATTGATTAATTTTTGACAAATTAATAATGTGTGACCAAAAAATTGTGACCGTGACTCACATTTTATTAAATTATAATTGATTTGTGACCAATAAAAATACTATATGACCTATAATTTGATATTTTGTGACCATAAAATAAGTTCTGTATCTAGTTTCATAATACAAAAATCAAGTTTCAATTAAAGATTTAAAAAAAAAATTATTTTTATTTTTATATCCACCTACACTATCCAAACCCTAAACTAATTCATATCATCTCCACTCTCTTACCGTCTATCTACATTCTCTCTTCTCCACTCTACTCCTTCTTCGTCGATATCCTCGTCCGACGGCTTTGTGCAGATCTAGTGGTCTTGGTGCAGATCCGTTCTTCTTCTTCTTCTTTTTTACGGTGGAGGTGTGACTTGCGGTGTTGGTGGGGGTATCAGCGTCATTGCTTCGACATGAAGTGTGAACGGGTGTGTGTGAGTGCGGTGATGTATGAACGGGTGTACGTGCGTGCGGTGCTGTGGGTGTGTGCGCGCGTGGTGCTGTGGGTGCGATCGCGGTGTTGTGGGTGAATGAACTGCTAACGGGTCTGTGCGCGTGCGTGTGACGGCAGTTGCGGTTGGGTGTGTGCGGTGCTGTGTGCGGTGTCGTGACAATGGCCGTGGGTGGGATGAGATGGATGTGGGTGTCTGTGACCAATTATTTGGTTGATTGTGACCAATAATTGGTTAATTTTTGACAAATTAATAATGTGTGATCTAAAAATTGTGACTGTGACTTACATTTTATTAAGTTATAATTGAGTTGTGACCAATAAAANTGGGTGGGATGAGATGGACGTGGGTGTTTGTGACCAATTATTTGGGTGACTGTGACCAATAATTAGTTAATATTTGACGAATTAATAATGTGTGACTTATAAATTGTGACTGTGACTTACATTTTATTACGTTATAATCGAATTGTGACCAATAAAAGTAATTTATGACCTATAATTTGATGTTTTGTGACCATAAAATAAGTTGTGTGACTTATAAATTTTGTGATTTGTGACCGATGAACAAATTGTGACTTTTAAATTTTTAATTTGTGACCGTTGAATGATCTGTGGCCAATAAAATTTTTGAACTGTGACCCTAAAATTTTTAAATTGTGACCAAATTGTATAGATCAGTGACATTTATATATTTATTAATAAAATATATAATTAATTAATTAAATTATAAATAAATTTTAATAAAAACCTGATTTTTTAAATTTAAAACCTCATTCCTTAATTTTGAAATAGTGATACTTAAATATTTTATTTATGTATTGTTCCCTTGTTATAACAAACTTTTGATTTATTTTTCTTGATCAAGCTAGCCAGTTAAATGTCAGTTGAGGCAGTTATTGGATGATTTGTAAATTATAACAACCTCGTAAATATACGATTATTTTTTAAGTTCTAACTTATTGTGGAGGAAGTTATAACTTTTTGTGGCTATATAAACACACTTGTGCTCTTTGGAAAAACACAACAAAAAATCATTTTCATATTATGTAATTCTGATATACTCGATTTTAGGGTGTGTTCGACTCACATTATTTTGAAAGAATGTATTTTGGAATAGTGGATTGATGGAGAATTTGTGATTGAAAAAGAAGGAAAAGTTATTAATGTGATGGAAAATATTATTTTATTGAAGAATGTGTGGTTGAAATGAGTAGAATAATAAGAATGAAAATTTTAATGTGTACCAAATAGGGGCTTAATATTATTCTGTTTTAGAGATTATGTTCTAGAGTAATATTGAGGGTTCTGGAAATCACATGAAATTGTTGCACAAGTTATTCGATCGTTGTATCATGAGAGTGATTGTCTAAAAAAATCTTATTAGTTTAGGACGGACAATTTCACTTTAGGATATTGTGATGTCATAAGTCTTATAAGTCAAAAAACTTTCTTATTTTATGTATTTTAATTCCTGTTACTGAAAGGTGCAACTAATTTCATCCAACAAGTGGACTCGTGAATTATTTGCTATCTCTACTGTGGATACTTCTATTCCCCCGTATTTTGAAAAATCTAAATTTTTTGATGAAAAAATTTTAATGGGTGGCAAATAAAGATACGATTTTATTTGACAACTCTAAAAGTGGTTGATGTCATTGAATCTGAAAAATCTATTGCAGTAATTGCTGATAATTCGACAATTAAGGAAATAGAATACTTTGTAGGTTGAAACATAATGATTATGCGCCTGTTTATTAGAAATTAAAATTTAGATTTTTATTAAAGTCAAAGTCAATGTTAAAATCAACAATTAATTTTAAACATATATTTCTTAGGATTCACAATTTTTCAACTATACATTCCATCAATTTTTATTAAAATCTGCTAAAATTTGATTTATATCTTCTATAAGTCCAGAAATTACATTCTGAATTTATTGTTGTTACATTTTAATTTTAGATTTGTTGAATACATAAATGTTGCAAGAAGAGATCTTGAATTCATATATGATTATATTTATTTATAAGAATCTTGATACTATTTATTTATATAACTTGTCATGTATCAAATATTTGAAGAAACAATAAATATAATCGACACTTAAGAATTTGAGTGCAAGTCTTTAAAGATATAATTTAAATAAATAAGTTTGAAATTAGCCTTTATTTGATCAAATTTTTTTTAAATACATTTTTCTTCTTTTTTTTCTTTTCAACTATATATTGTTCAATAAAATTATATTACACGCAAATTAAAAAAATTCGTTATTTTTTAACCACACGTTTTTCATCAATTTACTATTTCAAAATGTATCCTACCCACAAAAAATAAAAAATAAAAGGGACACATACAGGATAGATTAGTAAAACGTACTTAATTTATGATTAGGTATATAATGAGACAAACATTAACAGGACACAAGATAAGTGAAACAGACTTAATTTATGATTAGGTATATAATGAGACAAACACTAACATGGCACAAGATATTCTCTCTTGTACTCAAGTCAATTTGTTTACGCTGCCATTATTTGGCGACAAAGTTTTGATTAGTGATTTTTTGTAAAATGTGTGGTTAAAATGTATGAAATATTTTTAAATTTACGTACCGAATATTTTATTGTGTAAATGTATAATTGAAAATGAGTATATAGACTACACAGTTTTGAAATAATGACTCTCCAAATGGGGCTAAATTTTCCTTAGTTGGGTCTCCTCTTGAGTAGGTAATTTAGCCTCTAGTTGGTATCACTAATAAAATTAATAAAAGTTTAAGTCAAAATCAACAATTAATTTTAACCACATATTTCATCAGGTACATAACTTTTCAACCTTACATTTTATCAATTTTTATCAAAATTTGTTTTAGCCCATTATTTCAAGAATATATTTTTTCAGAATTCATTTTCAACTATACATTCTCCTATAAAATAATTATTCAAGCATTTTAAAATATTTTCCTTACTTTTTAATCACATATTCTTTAAAAAGTCACTATTTCGTAATACATTTTACCCCAAAAAGAGATCAAACATGAGTTAAAAATTTGATTTTAATCTCAATTAATTTTATTTGGAGAGTGAGAGAGAGAGTTCACGGGAATAGTGATATACTATATCATATCACATGCAACACTGTGTCAATTTCTTGTAATTAAAAATCTAACCGTAACAAAAGGCAACAGTTGAAAAGGTAAGACCTATATAATGGTACACTTGCTTTACAGCACTGATCACCTTCAAATTTTACACAAGCAAGCTAGTGAGTGTGGAGTGGTAATTTTGAGAGGCAGCTATGTCCATCGAAGCTCTGGCAATGGCTGGCGTTAATTACACGGAATGTGGCATCAATCTTGAGTTAAGTGAGTTGGAATTAGAGCCACCACTGTATCTTGTAGCTGAGGAAAAGTGTCCAAGTTTTCAAGCTCATAAAAAGGCTGCTGATATTAATAAGTTGCTGATGATTAATGGTACTGAGACCATTAAAGAAAGGATTCGGGAATGGGCTAAAGCAGTTGCTTCAATCAATTCTTCATATATTTCTCACTCCAAATCAGAAATTAAAGAGGATGCAACACGCAAGGAAGCATTTAAAGCATCAATCAACCTAAATTACATTGCGGGAACCTCATGAGTCATAAGGGTATTACGAGAAATTAGAGATAGAATCCAGTAGAGTTAAATATTCAAGAAAAATCTTAGTCAATGCTATATGTAATTTTTGCACATTTTTAGTTATAAAATAGACGAGACTGCAGATAATTGCATGAAAATTTTAGAAATTTTGTTAACCTCTTATTATTTAATCAAAGTTCATAACTCATTATCCAAAAAATTATTAATCTATTGAATGTTTACCAATTTATAGAAGTTATACTGTATTACGTCGTTTTTCTAAGGCACTAAAATTTGAAATAAATATTCAATTGTGCATATGGATTCTAGTATTCTTTAGTACCGTCTATTCATACAAAAATTTAAATTTTACTAATAGTGATCTCTCATGTATTGTTAATCGTATCTTTCGTATAACGTATTCTTCCCATGTATGAATTTAAAACTATTTCAATAGACGTTTAGGGTTAACAATATCCAGCTAATTTTTATCTGGTTATCTCATCCATTGGAGTGGATTTAGATTGTATTATTTGTTACCTATACTTGAAGTGATGAATAAAAGAAAAAAAGATTGTTGAGTTCACTTATAGGTATAAAATTTGCTTAGCAGTAATAGTTTTCTTGCAACTAAAAACTCACAAGTAAAAAAAAAAAAAAAAATTTATAACTAAAAATTTCACTTATTAGTAAAAGAATCACTTATAAGACAATACTTAATCGTAAAAACTGCTTATAAGTAAACAAATACCACTTGTACATGAAAAACTATTACTTTTAACAACGAAATATACTTATAAGCAAAAAATTTCTTACAAGACAAACACACATTTTTTTGTAAATAAATTATTAAAAGTAAAAACACTACATATAACGAAAAATTTACTTATAAGTAAAAATTACTTGTGTAAAAAAAGACATAAAATTCACTTATAGCTAAAATATTTATATACAAGTAAAAAATTTCACTTCTAAGTAAACGAATTAATATATTTTAAGAATTACTTATAAGTACAATTTATGAAGTAAAAATATTATCATGATCCTTCATTTCTTATAGTACGTACAATCTTCTAATACAATGCAACATCAAACATCGTATTAGAAAATAACCCTTTCTTTACCTTAATATAATTCCTCTAATCTTATCATACC
>CAIGRP010093284.1:0-19544 GCA_903798385.1 Fraxinus cuspidata | reverse complement strand
TGTTGTAAATATAGTAGTATTTATGAATGATTTTTATACATTTGCAACCCTAATTATTATGATTGTTTTATTCCTTGTATCCCTAATTCTTCTCTATAAATATAGAATTTTGTTTTTAAAAAAAAAAAAACACAACTTTATAGGCATCTTTCTTTTTCCCTTTAATTTATAACATGTTATCAACATAGTTCCTCTTAAACAAGGGCCCTCTTTTTTTATATACCGTGATGAATTCGGGTGGCGTGATTATTTGAATCCGTTTTTATATACTAAAGAATGGTGGCCCAAATCACTCTCAATTTTGGTGACCTGATTCACAAGTCAGCTGTCTGCGCTCAAGATATATTCGTTTACTTGAATATCGTGATAGAATTTGCAGGCATGTCTTGTAACCTAATCAAAGCTTTCATGTCTAATGGTGGGCTGGAATTTGCATGGAACTTTGTGCTTGTGTGTGTATATATTCTTAAGTTGATATGTATCGTGTCTTACTCATGAAGAAGCACAACCTTATAAATATCAATGTTGTATTATAGTATTATTTGCTCTCGAAAAGTATAATTTTATAAGATTTATTGCATTATATTTTTGCTCCTGATGAGTAAATTATTGGTGCTCCTAAAATAGCTCACTATTATTGGCAAATATCCTAGTTAAATTTTACTTGTTTCCGAATAGCATAATTAAGTTCTTGTTTGATGGGGAATAAATTCATATTTTTAGTGGGTTTTGATAAAAGTTGATAAAATGTGTAGTTGAAAATTGTGAAACTCATAAAATTTGTGGTTAAAATTGGCTAAATACGTTCTAACGTAAATTATATTTTTTACTCTTGAAGAGTAGATTCTTGTATAATTTATTATAATAATATGTGATTGTTCCTTAAGAGCATCAATTATAATTTTCAATACTCCAAAAAAATATTGACATATTACTCTTGAAGTAGTAATAATAAAAAATAATGTACTCTCGAAATAGCACATATTTCGAAAAATATATCATTTTGAATTAGTGTTTATCTCTAAAGAAAAACATAAAACTAGTGCCATGTCGACATTGATTAGTTTGAATACTTGATTGATTATTATATGATTATACAATATTATCATATTTTTCGAAAGTAATTATATTTTATTTTATTGTGAAATTACTCAAATGATAAGCATCACAAAATTTGAGATGACTTGTCAAGATATCTGTTTAGTTGATAGTGCAAATATGCACACTATTCTTCAAGAAAAATGTATTTTCTGAACTTAACATCAGTAGAAAGTAATGTTAATATGATATAAAGTACATTGAATATCGTTGAAAGTTCCGGAAGAACTTATATTATTTTATCAAATAATACAAAATTATATTAACAATGTACTTTATTCTAGCATATTCAGAAGAAATTTTCCTATTTTTAATATATCAGCTGTAATTGATATCACATTAGGATGATTGAAGAATAATATAGAGTATCTTTTCTTTTCTTTTGTATTTGTCCAGAAGTAGATAAAAAAAATTACTAGCATTTCCTTCCAGCATGTTCTACACACATTCATAAAAATTATTGAATTAAATATTACCACGAACTCGAAGTTCGTTAACCCTATAGTGACTATATATACTACGGAAGAATTGTATTTTTATTTTAAAAAATCAAAGGTGTAGAAATTCGTAGAATCTAGATAGCCTGCACAGTTGTGATAAAAATGTTGATATCTCAAGGTGTCGTGATCCAATCGTCGTGAAATTTGGACATGGCGTTCATAACTCATTTTGCTTCAAATCCAATGGTTCCTATCAAAATTCAGCGGTTTATTTATAAGAAAGAACTACGTGAATAGTAGCAAATTTTCAAGTACTATAATTTTTTTTAAAAAAAAAAAAATATATATATATATATATCTATATGTTATCTTTGGAGATGATATTTGTCAATTATTCAAGGTTTTTTAAAGGTTTCAAATTCAAGTGAGTATATTCTTTAAAAATCTTTATATTCCTATTATATATTTGTAAATTTTTAAATTAGTTAAATATTTTGATTTAATTTGTGCTCCTGAAAAAACACAACTAGAAATTATATTTGTACTAAATAAAAAAAGTATTGATGATCTAGAAAAAAACAAAACTCACCTTATATAAATGATCAAGAAAGACTTATATGTTGCTCCAAAAGAAGCGGAAATGATACATATTAGTATTCTTGCATAGTATTATATTGTGTTCCTGAAGAAACACAAATTTATGCATATTAATATTTTAAAAGAATATTATGATTAATTTAAATGTATCAATATTCTTGAAAAATATTGTTCTTTAACTTGTGAGTAATCATAATCAAATATATAGCAATGTTCCAAAAGAATATTGTTTAATACTATAGAAGAGTCAATACTGCGTTATGTGGGAGAATACAAATTTTAATATTGATAGTAATTTATTTCCAACTAGATTAAAGAGAAACGTACTAAGTTTTTAAAATGTATGGTGCACTTGAAACAAACATTATATTGAACCAAAAATTCAATTATTCAATGTATTATTGTTTAGCATGATTAGTTGGACTATCACTGAATCAATATTGAAACAAAATAAAAAATTTAAATGAACATTCAACGAAGAACATGAAGATTTTTCAATTTTGATGAATTTTTATGTATTATTTGTTCACTTTATCGAAAATTAATTATCACGGGCTAAATTAGGGATTGGATTCCCTATATTTCTGAAAATTAATCAGAGTAATAAATGAGACTCATCATCCCCCACGTTGACTATCTAAATATTATTTGTATCTAATAGATTTGATACATATACTAGATGATTTAATAGTGTTTGTCATCTAAAATTTGTGAAATTACTGCTCAATTTTTAAATTATAAGCATAATTTTCAAATTATATAATCAAGACCGATGTGTCTAGTTAATACTAGTGATCCTAAATCTCAGCGTTTTGATAAGTGTTAGTTGATATGTCGATAAATGGTTTAACAATATTACTTATTAAACGCTTCCAATTAATTTAATTGTGAACAAAGTATTTCTAATTTCTGTTTAAGGAAAGCTATTACGCATCATGCCAACATCATAGTTCTCCCTGTTATAAATGACTTATGATTATTATTCCATCTAATTATTTTGATGGTGCAATACTTGCAAAATTAATTCACCACAATACATTGAGAAGAAAAGTAAAGAATGTTGAAAATGAATGAGTAGTTTGAACCCTTAGAGAGTATCTCAAGCCTTAGTGGCTGATTTTTTTTTAAAGCGATTTGATGATTGTCAATTTAAGTGGACAATTCTCTCGACATTAGGTGGATGATTTAAGAAATTAGAAATAATATACAAATATATCATTATTTAAATTCTCGCAAAAGATAATTCAAACCATAAGTTCAAAAGATAATTTATATAAATGCATTTACTAAGCAAAGAAATCAACAATATCTTATACCAACTTTAAATGTCTCAACTCGAATTAACTTCCTAAAAGATAATTATTTAATATTATATTTTATAAATTTATGGAACACTTGAAGTGTTATGATATTCGATTCTAATATTAAATCTTCAAACGAAAATAGAGCAATTAGCAAAGATATTCTTATTAAGGGGGCATATTCTCTTTATGAGTATTTAGACATTACATATTATAACACAACAAAAAAGGTTCATGAACCTAAAAGATTGAAAATTGAAATATCTCAATAAATTATGTCATCATGAGAAAAGAAATAGAATCGAAAAATAAAAAGCTATCGACAATATTTTTGTACATAATATATTGTTTCATAATTATAAATAGCGAGGATATCGAAATAAATTTATTGAACTATATTGATTGAAAAAATGATTGGTCAAATAAATGAACACAATCCCAATAAATTGAATTTACTAGAGAAACATGAAATTTCTGAATCTATAGTCTGAATACATAAAGGTATATACATATACGAAATGAATATAGAAAAAGTAAAGTCGTAATATGAGATGTACGACTCTTTATATAATGAATATCGCGATGACTTGTATTAGATTAATTATCAAGTACTGGATATAATCACAAATATCTATTTTATTAGAGTCTAAAAATGCATTAAATTTGATATGCAGATAATAAATTTGACTATAGTCAATTCATCTAGCATGGCCATTGATGTTACGTTGAAATATTTATATTTCTGAAGTATATAATTTAAGCAATATTATCACGAGGAAGAGTGAATATGCACTGTATTTTTTTCCCTTGACCAATTAAATGAGACAACTTTTATAACGTACTTAAAAGAATAATGTATTATTTTTCCTTTATCAGGATTTTTCCTAATGAGGCATATTCTTTATATAATGAATGCCCATAATCTAAGAGACATTTATCTTCAAAATAATATTCTGGTTTATATAAGACTCCCAAGAGATCAACAAAAGCTATTTTTCAAATCATTATGTTATTACAGTCATCAAATATTGATAAATATCTTGTATGAAGATTGTGTTATTTAAATACTATACAAGACAACATGAAACATACTACATCAAAAATTGTAATATTGAAGACATTGACGTACATGACAATGATAAATTGATATAAGAATTGAAATCAGAGGAAGTAGTTGTACTCATTTTCTTTTGATCAAGTTTTATCCCATTGAATTTATTTGATAATGTTTGTTTAGGCAACATTTTATTACTTCAAATTATTTGTACTCTTTTATTTGTTGACATTCTTGTCCCATCGAATTTTTGCCAAACAATATTTCAATGAAATAATTATTATATAAATAGTTATATTTAAGGGAGAGTGTTATAAATATAGTAGTATTTACTAATGACTTTTATACACTTATAACCCTAGTTATTATGATTGTTATATGTATTGTAGTCATAATCCTTCCCTATAACTATGAGGTTTTGGTTCTAATAAAACACACAAGTTTATTGGCATTTTTCTTTTGTTCTCTTTTTTAACTCTTTAGTTTATAATACTTGGTAATATATTAATATAAAATTATTCTATTTTTAATTAAATAATCAAATTTTATGGATTTAAAATGGTATAAAATAATTTTTCAAAATTTCAAACCAATAGTGTTTTTTAATATTATGTTTTGAGAAATAATATTTCAAAATAAGAAATCAAAAACATTTTTAGCAATTTTAAAACAAACTCTCAAAACAGAAAACTAAAAATAAATTGAAATTTGAAATACAAACCAAATGAACCCTTAAAATTCATTGCGAACTCTATCTTAAATTTTATAAAGGTTGAGAATTTATAGTCTAAATAATTTCAAAAAGAACTGAATAGAGATCCAATTGTAGTATTTCGCAAAGATTAAGAAACCGAGTAGTAGTATTTTTTTTGTTTTCCTACATATACGTTATTCTATTTTAATGTATATTAGTTATGTAACAAAAAAAATTAATTAATTACACGAATCTAACTTAGCCCCAATTTGGTTTAACTAAAAAGATGATAAAAATTTAAGTCTAAGTCAATAATAAATTCTAATAACACATTTCATGAAATCTTTTTACAGACTTTTCAAACATACATTTCATCAATTTTTATTTACTTCAAAGATTATAAGCTCGAGTGTGAAGCAACAAGTAGGTGTAAGATGTCATTTTATTTGCTTGACAACGTATTAAACTTTGTTACGTTTAAGAAACTAATGCATAAAATTAGACTCCTTATAGGAGGCTTTGGGTTAAAAGAAAGAAAAAACTAAAAATGACTCGTTAATGGCCGCAATTTTTTGTGTCTATCTCGTACTTGTGATTACTCCATTTTTCCTATTAGATGTAAAGATTAGTGAAATTACTCCATCTCATATACATCATTCTTTTAATCTATAAAAGTTTCCAAACTTAACTAAATAGAGAACAACGGTCCTCAATCAACTTTTTCTTATATATAATTCCCAAAAGTTTCATCTTCGAGTTGTGACGTATTTGATTCACCTTCTGTGGTTTCGAAGCCGATTACCAGTAACAAAAAAGGAGAATCGACAACACTTTATTAAAAAAAATCAATTTTCTATAACATAAAAAATCTGAAAAATATAAATAATTGAAAAAGTAAATGAAAACATACTTAAAGCTTATAAATACGAAAATAAACCAAAGATATAAGAAATTATTCCCGATAAGTGAGTGAAGAAAAAACATAAAAATGTTCGAGATAACTAAAAAGGAAATTGAAAAATTCACTCTGTCGGAGGCACCTTCTTTAAACATTTTGCACAAAATTTCTTAAACAACCTAGCATTTAACCAATTTTTAATGAGTTTGTACGTAAAATATAAAAAGGATTTCTATTTTAGATTTTCAATTTGGAAGTGGAGGAAATGTTTAGATTTAAAAGATTAAAGGGTATATTCGCACCCCAATTCTTATTTCTTACACCACTTTTTAATTGTACTTGAAATTCTTAATTTTTGTTCTTTATAATATTTATATCCCTAACAATTTTTCATGCCACTCTTATTCTCAAATTTTTCATTAGTTAACACATTTTATATTTGATAATAGTTTATGTACAAAAGTATGTTGAAACGGTAAAAAACAACTTATTTTTTCGTCATATTTAAAAAAAAAAAAGTAGAACATGCGAAAAATATTTTTCCCTTATTTCAAAGCATAATAACAAAATATTTTGATATAAATTATTATCAAGGACGAGACGTGCTAATTAATGGAAACTTGAAAATAACAATTCAACGAAAAAAAGATTAAGAAAATAATTACTACATTGAGTAAAGATTGATGAGCTTAACTACAATTAAAATGTTGGGTATCAAATAAAAATTATAGTGATAATATAACCCACATAAGATTAAATTATGTGTTAATCATATTTTTCCAACTACTATATGGCAGCCTTCCCTCTGAAAAATTATCATGTGCATCTCACGCGACGAAATTGAAACTGAAGTTGACGGAATTTTTTATGCAAAAAGAATGAAAAACACAAAATGAACAAAGAGTTGAGGAATAAAAAGTCTAGTTTTAAAAAATTAAAGACTGAGGGTGAATTTTTTAGAAGCGCTAAGAACTAATTGCACAATTTTTTTCAAAGAAAAATAGCGGAAAAAAAAAAGGTTTCATTCAAAAAATGCTGAAAAATATTAAGTTGAAGCTTTAATTTTTATAATCGTATTTATTATTATTTTTTTAAATCTAGAATTCAGGACGCTTCCTTCTCTCTGCCAGTGCCAACGGAAAATTGAAATTGCAATCAGTTTTGATGCCAGAAGATGGACAAATCTCACTAAAACCTTCATTCTATGCTCGTCCCATTGCCATCCTACAAATTGGCGACCAAAACTGAGGTGGTTGGTCTGGGGTTGATGGTCCCATGGTATGCATATATAGTCAACTACCTCGCTAGCAAAATTTAACCTCCTGACAGTACCCACCAACAGAGGAATAAATTCTTTTCAGATTTGAAATATTACTTATGGGAAGATCCATACTTGAAGTAGAGCTCTTTGTATTATGTCTCTAAGTGGGTTGAAGTAATTGCTACACCAACCAATGATTCTCAGGTGGTCATAAAAGTTTTGAAGAAAAACATTTTCACTCGATTTGGAACACAAAGGAGGGGCTATGAGGTGAGTTAATTTTCCATTTTTCTTAAAATTTCTTCGAGACCTAAGAGCCACAAAAATACTTGAGGTTGAGGACCATCAACCATGTGACATACGTTAGATTTGCAAACGACGCAAATTTCCCAACTATTTATATTTCTATTTCAGTGCATTACTTATATATCTTCCTTCATCAACATGCGACAATTGCTCAATCTTTTTTTCCATTTTTCACTTTTTATTATTTGAAAATCAATTATCGGATTTTTTTATTGAGAGTTGGCAATGGAATTATATAATTAGAAAAATAAAAATTGTCCATTTGCTAATAATATTCCACTGCTATGTTTTTAAAGTAATACCACAATACAAAATGTAGATGATAAGTGTATTTTATACATTTTGGACTTAAAATTAAAGACATTTAATAGTTCTTTTGAACAATTATAACCTAATTTATTATATATTTCGTTTATTAAGTGAAACTTGATGAATGAAAGTGAATTTGAAAGAAAGAAATGAAAATTGACGAAAAAAATCCAAAGTTTGGGGACTAAAGTGTAAATACTCAAAAGTTGAAACGAAGCTCACGATGAAGATTCGAAAATGTTAAAGGTCAATTGGATGCAATTAGAAGTCAAAAGGAGTGAAATATGACTAAAATATTTGCACAAATCAATTTTTAACTGCACAAGGATGTTCCAGATTTTTAATCAGAGATTGAAACCCATTTTTTGACCTATTAAACATTCGAATTGGAAATAGCTATTTCTGGTAAAGTTGTAGTCCTTTGAATTATCTTTACAACCAAATTTGAATCTCCTCAATTGAATATGGGAAAAAAGTTTTGATAAAAATACTAAAAAGGTACAGTGCTGAAATTTTCCCGAAGCGTGCGTCGAGTCGCCACACCACTCCCATGGCGTTAAAGCGCCACTTGGGTGTATCTAGGATGCGTTTTTGGCCTATTTTGAAATCCATAAAAACCTACATTGGACACAAATATGGGGAGGAGTAGAAATACAAGTTTTAAACACTTTTGAGGACACACAATTTGGGGGAAGAAAAATACATAATCTTCAAGATCAAAAAGCAAAAGCTAGGTTTTGAAAACTTTTGAGGTTGAAGAATATTTATGGTCCAAAATTCAATTATTTTCATGATCAAGATTTCAAAACCTGGTTATAAACTCTATACTTTTTGTTTTTCTTTCATTATTATGAATACATAAATTCATAGTTAGGGCGAACAATATAATCTATGTGTAACCCTTTATTTTATTTTATTCAAGAATCTAATTCTTTAAATGCATATATGTTGATTTTATTCATGAATTTAATGCTTTAAATTCTTTGTCGAATTATTCAATAATTTTATAAATCTATTATGAATCGAGATGTGAGTTTTAGATTTAGACCATATAATAAAATGGGATAATTGCATCAAAAGCCTGAAACCTTTGAAACATTAATAGACTTTTCCCAAACCTTTTATTTATTGCAGCCCCCACCCTTGACCTTTCCAAATATTGCATGTGAAGCCCTTTTAGATAGTTTACATCCATAATCCTGTCAGTTGACCAAAAATTTAACTTTGATCACATTTTTTAATATTTTAAGAAATGGCAAAAAAGTAACTTTCCATTTATTACATTAAATAATTAAATTAAAAATTAAAAAAAAACATGCACACACACTCTCAAACACACAATCGTATTCTTCCTCTCAACCCTCACCCACCCCCACCTCAAACCCAAAATCTACACCGCAATCTCCACCAACCATTACAAGCCTCAACAATCGATAATAATGATTTTATTACTAATGTTACTAACTCTGGTAGCTCTTCAACCATTCCACTCCAAAAAATTGAGAAGTGAATTTTCAGAATTTCTTCCAATAGCTTCCACTTATTTTTGGATCTTTTTCGTTTTGATTTTTGGTTAATTGTTCTTTATAGTTGCTGGGATGAATTTGGAATATGGGATTTGGTTAATTGTTGTTTATTTGCTCATTTTGGTGGTTGGAACCTATTTGTGATACGAGTTTTCATCAATTTTGTGAATTTGTTTTTGAGGATTTTCTTCGTTTAAGACTTTTCAAGAGCTATGCATTGCTACTGATAGAATTGTAGATCCCACTCAATTTTCAATTTTCTGGGCACTTGGTAAGTTTATTTGGACAAGAGAAGAAGGGGAACTAGCCATTTCCAAAAGATTACAAGATTGAATGTACCCTTGAATGTAGGCTTAATGCCGGCACTTGGTCTCGACGGCATTGGGATTTACCCTTAAAACTTCATAGATTACAAGGTTGAATGTACAAGTTACACAAAAACTAATAACATGTGAACTCATATGCCTCCTTCTTTCCTTTAGACCACAAACACATGATGAAGGTTGAGAAGAAGAAGACGATTGTGTGTATGTGTATTTTTTTTATTGCTTATTTTTTATTTAATTATTTAATGTGATAAATACAAAGTTACCCTTTTGCCCATTTTTAAAATATTAAAAATGGGGTCAACGTTAAATTTTTGGTCAACTGACAGAATTATGGATAGAAATTATTCAAAAGGTTTTCACCCGCAACATTTAAAAATGTTAGGGGTGACGGTTGCAACAAATAAAAAATTTGAGGAAAGTCTGCTAATATTTCAAAGATTTGGGGCTTTTGTTGCAAATATCCCTAATAAAATTCGGTAATTTAGTATAACGTGAAGAAATACATAGACTAATTATTGCGGTCATTAAATGAATTATTAGAACTAATACTTCATTTAACTAAGATTGATTTATATATAGATATGTAATTGAATTAGTTAAATAGATTCAATGAAAACTTGAGATGGGTAAAATGAATACTTTAGAAAAATTCGATCGAAAAACACTACATTAGTAATAAATCTTGATTGGTGAATTAAATAGGATCCATAAGTAAAATTGTAAGTTCTAACAACCACATTCATACTTTAAAATCCAAATTCGACAAATTGTGTACGTTAGATAATTTAGTTTTAGTTAGAATAATTTAGACATCAATTACAAAACTTTATTATTTGTTTTCGATCAAATTAAAGTTAGAAATAATTTAATCAAATGTTAGATAGTATTTCTCGTGGGAACAATATTCAAATTCATTGATCCACTATATTACTTATCACGATCCATATATATGAAGAATATAAAAATCGACAATAGTGGACATACGTACATACAAGTTGCTAGCGCGTTTGATGCCTTGTTTGTGCTGTTAATTACAATCGTCCGACATCTGGTATTCCTCATTTTTATTTATAGATATCGACAGGCATTAGAGCCACAAGTTCAATAAGTGACGTAGGTAAATTTGATTGGACGAGATGATGTAGTGGGCAGCATTAAACTGAGTTTAAATGACAAATAATTCTACTCATCTATTGTTCAATTAATAGAATAATGAATTAGTAGGTTCCATTATTATCTAAACCAGAACTAATAGTCTTATTCAGTAACTTGTAGAATAATGTAGAGACTAATGAGTTTGGAGTAGAAAGGAACGAACCAATCAAGCTAATTATAAAACATATGATTTTCGAGGACTAAGTCCGTGTTTGATTCCCTCTGAAGTAAAACTATTTAATTTTCATATTTATTTTAATTATACATTTATAGAGTAAAATATTTTGCATGTAAATTAAAAAAAAATCATACTTTTTTACCACATTTATTCAAAAATCACTATTCAATTTTTTTTCTTTTAAATAATAACCATCAAACAGGACGGAAAGATATCATGAACATGAAGCCACCACACAAATAATGATTGCATTTTGATTTTCTACCAACACCAACCTTATCAGCTGATTATATCAATAACGTCAAAATTAGACTGGGTCCAACAGTGCACTAGGAAAAGTGAAAATCGATCTAGGTAAAGAAATTGAAGATCGGAAATTGTTAAAACAAGGAAAAGGCAGCCAGTTCACCTCAACTACTTATTATTATTTTTTTTTTCTGGCATTTTGTTTATGTTTTAAGTTTTATTAATACCAGATCAATTTTAATTCTTCTATCTCTTACCCTTTTTTACACTTGGTCCCTATGGTATCACTTCTTATGAGTTCAGGACCTATCGTTTGAATTTTGATGAAAACGTCCCCATATTTATGTTTCATTTGCAGAAATGGTCATTTTCGTCCATAGCCATCCAAAATAGCTGTTAACTGGGCATGTACACTTAACATGTTTAGCCCATGTTTGGTGGGAATTAAAATCAGATTTTTAGTATATTTTGACAGAAGTTGATGAAATGTGTAATTAAAATTAATTGTTGACTTCGACTTGGATTAAAACCATAATTTTCATTTTTACCAAACACAAGCTTAATTTCAGAAGAAAAATTTGTCTAATCACTTAAAATAGAATATATAAAATTCGTAAATTGCACAAGGGATCCAAAACGTTTCAAAAAAGTGTTGTGGGTCTCATACTTTTTTCATTTTTGCGTTCGAACTTCGAAGTTCCAAACATTTAAAATAATATGCAGCGTGAGGTCCATTGAATGGTTTCTTCATTTTTGCGTTCGAACTTCGAAGTTCCAAACATTTAAAATAATATGCAGCGAGAGGACCATTGAATGGTTTCGCAAAAAAAAAAAAAAAATAATAATAATAATAATAATAATAATAATAATTGACTCATAAGTCGCCCACTGGCCAATATTTTTTCTTTAGTTTTTTCTTTTTTTCACCAAATTTAACTCATTTTGAATCTAACATCTTACGGCAAGAAAAGTCAACCCTATTGTTGGGACCCACAACACTTATTTGAGATTTTTCTAACCCCTGGTGCAATTTACCCATTTTCAAGCATTCTATTTTGTTACCCCTTGAGGACAGGTCGTGTTGGTGTAGCAGGTGAACGCGAAAATCAAATGTCACTAGCTCAAATCTTCTGCCTACACTTTCTCGGTCGAATCCATCGCATCAGACTTACCTAGTGTGGTTTAACTCTCCTGTGTGGTTTGCAGGCTACTACACATGAAGCGGAGTTTACCTAGTGTGCACTCATAATGATGGGGCCTCTGCGGCGGGTAACAGCTGCGAGTTTCTATGTCAAACAAAAAAAATTATTCTATTTTTAAGTGATTGAACAATTTTTTTTTCTGAACAATAAGTTCTGAACCTATAAGAAGTGAACCTCATAGGGATTAATAAAAATAAAAAGAAAAAAGAAAAAGAAAAAAAGGCCTTTTATCTTTATGAGATGCAGCTTTCAAAACATTGGATTTTAATTATACACTCCACCCCTGCCTAATATATTATTTTATTTCATCATAAATGCGTTGTTTTGCACTTTTGACTTAATTAATTGATTAGTGCAAAAAACAAGTAAAACCCTAGTTGACATATTTTAAATCTACATATCAGTGTAAATTAGTTGTGTATCAATCTCGAGATCATTAATTCGTCATTCAAATGATTTGGACTTTTTAAAATTGATGTATTGTCTTTAAAATGACGAGTCATGACTTTTTAAAATATATCTAAATATTTTACAGTTTATTGTGTCTCGTGATTTTATTTTATTTTATTTTTTACTTTTTACCTAGGTAAAAAATATCCTTGCAAAATTTGTGGCGGCTAAATTCCGTAGTTAAATTGATTTTTGACTTAAATACTCCTACAACATGACAATTATTTCAGCCTCTACTAGTTGGATAAATACAAAAATTCAAGACACTATTGCAAATGTCCAACTGTAATCCTCTAAACATGTCAACTTGCTATTTTTATTATAGTAATTAAGCACTTAGACGACTAATCTGCATTAAGTCTTCAAATTATAATCAATCATGCACATGCAAACCATACACCAAGACAAAATCCAATATCAATTATTACATGAATAAACTACAATTTACAGGCAGTCAAGTTTGAAGAAAACAATATAATACCATTTTGAAAAAATAAATACAATATTAAATCTCGATCTTAGATTTCAAAATGTTTAACTTTATTAATAATTTATTTAAACCTTAAATTGCTCGAGCCTGGTTCCTGTGACTCCCGTTATAAGGAGACATCCCTTCTCCCGAAATCACATGACTATTTGTTGAATTTTTTAGACATAATTGCTCGAGGTTATTATCTTTATTGAGATTTTAACTTTAACGTGTATTACAAAGAATATAAGTTTAAGATTACTGATCTTGAAATCTACTACTAGATTCGTTTGAATTTGTATTTAATTCCATCTTAAGAAATGAATCTAGAAAAAAGATACAGAAAATATTGACCAATCAAAGTCATTCATAATTTTTGTGATCAACTTTCTATCACAAAAACAAATGATGCAACTCCTAAAAATAAGACATTATTAAAAGTATGTATACATGTTCATATTTCTGCTACAAAATCATGTACCCACAAAAATTATCCAAAAACAAAAAGTACATCAAATCGAATTCATAAAAAAAAATGATCATCCTTCTCTAAGAAAAAATTCTTTTAAACTGTCCATTTGATGATCTTGAATCTTGGATCAACCTTGCACTTCACATCCATAGTATTTGCAGTCGTTGCAGATTTTCCGGTGGGCACTGAAATTTTAATCCCATCACAATCAACCCTAATTCTGAGCTTCTTCGTTTTCAATTTTCCGATTTTGACCTTCACTTTGGTATCGAGCGTGATTTTGAGTGGCAAATACTTGTTCTTCAAGCTCGATTTCAATGGAGAAATGTCGGTGCCATCGGGTAATGGAGATGAGCTTGAAAGTACAGTTTTAACGGCGGTAATATTTTTGGTAGCTTGAGTGAAGCCCGGTAAAGATCCATCGCCGACGGTGATGTCGCCAGAAAATATTTTCACGGAGATGGGGTCGTAGAGGAAGACGATTTTCTTGTTAGGGTTACGTGCAGTGAGAGTGAGGTTGAAGGTGGAGGTGACAGCCGTGTCCGTGATGTTGAATTTCGAGAGGTGGAGGGTCGAAACTGAGAAGGAGGGGCGGTGTGGGCGGTAGAGGGCCCAAAAAACGGCGCCGGCGATGGCGGCAAGGAGTAGGACGACGAGAATTAGGAGGGTGGTGCAAAGACAGATGGAGCAGCAGCAGCTACGGCGGTGGCGACGCCGTGGAGGTGGTTGAGGGCGGTACATGGGACGGTTGGCGTTGTATAATTGAGCTTTGTTTGGGTTCGAGCCACCGTTTGCGGCAGGGGCGGCGCCACCGCCGTTGGCCGTCGGCTTTGCTGATGGGTACACTCTATCTGTCATATTGCGTGATTACGTACTCTCTCCTTTCCTATCTCTCTCTCTCTCTCTCTCTGTGTTTGTGATTAGGGTTTGGGTATTATAATATAGTTGGTGATCTATAGAGAGAGAGGAGCGAATGTTGTAGAGAGAAGAGTGAATTAGAAGGTGGATGATTAAATTTGCAGCGACAGCAACTGCTGAACAAGTGCCTAAATACTGTCGGATTTTTATTTTAGGATAATTTCATTTTGGTCCCCAATCTCTTAAAAATGACTGAAATATACCCCTTAAAGGAGGTTAAAGTCCTGACCATCTAATTTCGTACTTAGTGTCACATTGGCCACCAAATTTAATTTTGTTTTACCAGGCCACCCAACTTCATACTTAATATGACATTAGCCACCTGACTTGATTTTATTTTACCATGATTATCCAACTTCATACTAATGTAACATTAGCCACCTAATTTATTTTTTCCACCAATGGCCACCAAACTTCATACTTAGTGTCATATTGGCCACTCAATTTAATTTTGTTTCACTGGGCCACCCAACTTCATACTTAGTGAAACATTAGCCACTTAATTTGATTTTGTTTCACCAGGACTATCCAACTTCGTACGTCATGTAACATTAGTCACCTAATTTGATACTTAGTGTCACATTGGTCACACAATTTAATTTTATTTCACTAGGCTACCTAATTTCATATTAGTGTAACATTAGCCACCTAATTTAATTTTGTTTCACTATAGTCATCGAACTTCATACTTAGTGTAACATTAACCTCCTAATTTTATTTTGTTTCATCAATGGTCACCAACTTCATACTTAGTGTCACATGGTCACCTAATTTGATTTTATTTCTCTATGACCATATAACTTCATACTAAGTGCAACATTTGCCATCTAATTTGATTTTGTTTCACCAATGGCCACCCAACTTCATACTTTGTGTTACATTGATCACCCAATTTGATTTTGTTTCATCAAAATCACCCAATTTCATATTTAATGTAATATTAACAACCCAATTTGATTTTGTTTTATCATGATCACCCAACTTCATACTAATTTCAATTAAGTCACCTTGTAACTTTATTTAACATAATTAAATTGGGTGACTAATGTGACATTGAATATAAAGTTGGGTAGCCTGATGAAACAAAATTAAATTGGCTGATCAATGCAACATTAAGTATAAAGTTGGATAAGTATAATAAAACAAAATCAAATTGAATGACCATTGATAAATTTGACCCAAGTAACATGAGACATCCAATATTTGAGGAAATATACATAGTTCATCCCTACGGACAGAATTCGTCCAGCCACTACAATCATGTAAAATGACAAAATTGTCCTCTCCTTCAAATAAAAAATGAAAAAGAAAAAGAAGAGAGAGAGAGCGCACAAAAATGAAGGAAAAATTGCAGGAGAAGTTTTAAACCTTTTCAAAAAGTGCAAATGGATACCAAAGTAAATTAAAAAAATTTAGAAATAAGAAAAAAAAAAATTCTCATCTTTTCCTAGCCCCTTACCACCACAACCCCAATCCCCGAAGCTCATCTTTTCCACTCAAAACAATATAGTGTGTTTGATTGACTTTATTTTTCATGAAAAATAATTTTCAAAAATTGATCTCGTGACATAATTTCCCTAAAAAACAAGGAAAACATTTATTTAAGGAGGAGTAAATTTAAGGACGGCAACGAGGTGGAGTGGAGCGGCCTCCCCCGCCCTGCGAGGTAATTTCCTGCCCCCGTACCCACATCATTACCCATTTAAAGCAAGGCGGGGTAGGGCAGGACCTTTGTCCTGTTTACTACCTTTTTTATTATTATTATTATTCATTTTATTTTCCTCATTCATTAAAGTGAAATAATAATATATTTTTTTAATTTTTTATTTATTTTAAAAATTATATTATTTAAATATATTTGATAAACTAAGGTTTTTATTATTTTTCATATTTTTTTTATAGATAATTTTAGTTGCCATTTTTTATTAGAACTAATGAAATTTCGTGAAGTTTTTCATATAACGTATTGAATTCTAAAAAAAATAATTAAAACAATTAAATGAGGCAAGACGAGGCGGGGTACCCATTACCCGTACCTGCCCCGAGTCAAAGTTACCCGCCACGTCCTCTACCCGAATACCCGATTAAATAGTAATTCCCGCCCCATTCAGGACAAAGCCCTGCACGTATCGGGTTTGTCCAGTTTTTTTGTCACCACTTAGTGAATTATTTTTCATGCAATTCTCTCTTTGTCATGTACCTCATCTATCTCATATACCCACCAATAAAAAATGAACAAGTATAATACTTTTAGGTTGAAAATTAATCCAATTAAACATTTAATTAATAATTTTCATGCAAATTTATGCTTGCAACCATTACAATAATTTAAAAAAAAAAAAACATAAAAAGATACCAAGAAATATATTTTTTTTCTAATAACAAAATAATTTAAAAACAAAATCAAACATCATCATCATCCCCAAGAACCTCCCGCTTCCAACACCACCACCACGACTTCTAGCTACTAGTCACAGTGAGATATCATAATCCCCACGCTATCCATACCTCACAACTCTCCTCACCTTAAAGCTCAACCACGGTGCCACCTTTTGAAACATCCCACCCATCCTTGCCCTCCCACTTGTTGGGAACCGAATCAATCATGCGCCGCGAAAATTAAAACAATATTCAATTCCCACCAAGAATCTACATTGTGTATAGATAGAAACTGTGATATAATTAATACATTTGATAAATTTCACAAACTCATTTGCTTTTTCTTGAACTCTAATGATCACGATCTGCAATCCAAGCTGTTCAATTGTCCAGCCTCTATTGTTGATCCACACATAGAACAATAATGACTGTTTGGATTTTCTTTTCTTGTGCTAGCAAAAGTAATGAATTAATTCTCTACAGTTTTTCAAACCCTAACGACCTATTAATATAAGGGATGGCCCGTCTCTTAAACTTAACCCGTTCCATTATTTAATTAATCAAATTAATTAAATCCGGTCCATGAATTAATTAATCTAATTAATTACTTCGGGCTTATTAATAAGCAACCCAATTAATTAATCAGCCAACACTTGTCAATTAATTAATTGGTGATTCTCATACTTCTGATTCTCTTTTGTGTGTGGCCCATTAGGTTCTCAATCACGATACCTAACGACGTGAATTATTATTTTGATCTAATCAAAGTTGATAAATTAAAACACCCCTTTAATTTATCACCAATTCACATTCGTCATCCCAGATTGATATCTAGCAATGTGTCAGGGCAATACATGTGATGAGAAATGTCACGTGATGTGACAAAATCAAACTTGTTTGTTTACCGTGAAAGTATAATCATTTCGTCATATGATCCGATCAATTACGAGATATGGATATGTGTCAATCTCGTTTATCAATCATTTCTTTTATCCCACTGTTAAGTCAACGTAAGTCTTTTCGACTTGTGAATTCATATTGGCCAAGGATTTCATTATTAATTTAACTGGATAAAATGTAAATCATAATCTCTTACTATCTAAGAGTGACGAATCCTCTATCGATCATTCACAAAATTCGTATGATTCTTGATATACCCTAACGATGTTGTATTATCGACCCTTAGTAGAGCAATATCCAACACCACCAAAGTATGACTGCCCCCATATAAGGCACTATGATGACCTTAAGTCAAAGGACCAATTCCACTATTGAATGTTAGAGATTAACCACTAACACTCAGATAGTTATCCATGTGGAATCTCCCAGAGGTTTCCAATGTTTTGTTTTATAAAAAAACATCTACGTGTTCATTCAAGTGTCACCACGCTTTAGCTTGTGAGATCAGCTACTTACTCACAAGTAAGAATGTCACACGTGATGGTTTATCCGTAATAATGATATTCGTATCTCGTTATTACTTCAACCACGGATGATTTAAGATTCAGTCATATGTAATTTGTATATCACAATCACGACTCCTTGTGATTAACAAATCACCAAAACTTGAATCTACGGANAATAACGATATCCGTATCTCGTTATTATTTCGACCACGGACAATTTAAGATTCAGTCATTTGTAATTTGTATCTCACAATCACAACTCTTTGTGATTAACAAATCACCAAGACTTGAATCTACGGATTCTATTATTTAGTTTATCAGAATATTATTTCAGTTAAATAATAGATATTGCCATAAATATGCATCGATAATTTATATATTAAAAGTGTTTATGCTCCAAAGTTGATTGGACCTAGGGCATAACACTTACACCACCACTATAAAATCACCCGTCAAAAGAGATTAATCAATCCATTTGAGTTACGAGGTTGCAATCTAGGATAAAAGATTGATGACTTTCTCATTGTAATTGAGAAATTATATTTTTAAGGAAAAAAAAAACCCGAGATGAAATTTGAGATTTTTTAGTAGATATTCTCCTTTTTCTGTTTGTTTTCATAAATTTCTGCGCTCTTGACTGAAATTTGACTAAGGAAAAATGGGAGCTCGTTTGGTGGTGGCTTTTATGGTGGTCTTGGAGTTTTGCCTTCACCTTCTCTTTCTTGAAGCCAGGAATTTTTGGTGACTAAAATGGTGGGAAAAGAAGTTCAGGGTTGCTAGAAAGTGCATGTTGCGTAATTAAAGAGATTCTTTGTTGATTTATAGTTTGGGTGGTTAGAGTCTACTAAAATTTAGT
>CAIGRP010093282.1:0-16567 GCA_903798385.1 Fraxinus cuspidata | reverse complement strand
AGGGTAGAAGAATGGGACATACAATGCATTAGAAACGTATGATCATTACGCTTCAACCTATTCCTTAGATATTCTTCCACCTTGGGCTTTGAACCGGCAGTGTTGGCGATAAAGGAAGCTGTGGAAACCCCAATTGACCTGTAGGCAAAAAAAAGCTAGGCGAGGGCACAGCGTATGGAGATCTAGGTGATGGCACACATCCAGATGGCAGCGGAGACAGCGGAAGAGTTGGAAATGATAGTGGTGAGGCAGTAGAAGATGATGCTGGTGGTGACTGCTGCTGCTGGGGTTGTGCGAGGCTGTTCCACCGTGGCAAAGCACCAGAAGAAGATGAGATTGAACTCTGGAGGAACCGCATGTAGGCGGAGATCGGGGACTCCGCCGATGCGTGCACAGCCGGAAGCGGCGGAAGCGGTGAGAATGGTTGCACGGTCCGTTGACCTCCGCCTAACCCATCCTTCTGGACCGGGTCAGGACCGGAAGCTGGGACCTGGGCCGGAGGCGGCGGGCGGTTGATAATCTGAGCCAAGGGCGGGGGGCGGATCCTTTGAAGCCTGGAGCTCGGTGGCCTCGGCTGGCTTACCGGCGGGGGACGCTCGTGAGATGGGGAGCCAGTGAGCTTCTGAACAACGTCGCGGAACTCATTCTTGTTAATATTGTATACCGGCGGCTGCTGCTGCTGTAGATTGTTCTGCGACAGCTGTGATTGGGGATTTTGATTGATATTCTCAAAAATAGGGATATTAGGAGGCGTTGGAGGGGGAAGCTGCTTTCTAATGGGTTTGGAGATCTTGTGTGACATTTTATTCACATGGTTGAGGTGCACATCTCTGCCGGCGCCGCCACCGCTAGTGGTGTTCAAAGAAGAGTCCGAGTTAGAGGCGTTATCCATATCCATACGTATCTAGATCTCTCTTTCTCTCCTCTCTCCCTACATTGAGTTTGTGGCCATATAATACTCTGGAAATTAGGCCAAATGGCCTCTTTATCTTTGTACTTCATAAATTTAGCCCTTCTTTGATTTTATTTTTGCCAAAATACATTCCCCTTCTTTTCAACTACATATTTTTTAATAAAATAATATTACATGTAAATTCAAATTTTTTTTTTACTTTTCAACAGTACATTTTTTATCAATCTACTATTTCAAAATACATTATTTACCTTTTAATGGGGACCACACCCTTAACTTTGACCATTGACTTAAAATAAATCTTTTAATATAAAATAAGTATCATCTATCAAAAAGATAGGAGTTAAATATTTGATTGATCACTGAAATTTGTACATCGTCACGACTTACTCGCTCTACTTAAAAAATCGTCACACGAGCCACTAAATTTAGGTTCGTTGCACTCCATTAGCCACTAGATGGATTCCGTCTATTAATTTGTCTACATGGAAGGCGAAATAGTGACGTGACCTTTAAACTTGTCCAGATGTCTAGCCAAATGCACACGTGGATTTTCAAATCGACTAAACACACCTTTTCAATTAAGCACCCCACAAACTCTTGTAATTTGGTGTTCAATTTATAATGATGAGTATATTAGAATGATAATACATCGTATATGGGTGTGTAGAGTAAGTATAAAAATATCAAAAACAAAACAAGAAGAAAAAAGGAGGAGCTGAAATTATGGCCTAGGCAAATATCCAACATCGCTTTCAATAACTCGAGGCCTAAACCTTGGCCTGGGCGATCGCCCGATTTTGTATTGAGCGATCTCCTGGCTAATTTTTTTACCATTGGGTTTGAAATTTTTGGTTAGTTTTTTTTGGCAAATTTTCTTGAAAAAAAATGCATCTTTTCATGAACATTTATGGCTTTTCGTGGTGTATGATTGACAATTTATATCTATGAGATAGCTTTTATTCATCTACATAATTATTACACCACCAAATTTTTCAAAAATTAGCACCTGAAATCTAAATTAACAAAAATCGTTAAATATTCTGTTAGTTAACGAAAATCAAAGTCTGACCAACTAGTTTTAAAGGGCAAAATAGTAAATTTATACTTTTTATATAAAAGAATTAAAATAACAAAACCAAAAAACTAAAAATAAAAGGAAAGCGAGTCCTTCATATTTCCAAAACTGCCAGCATCAAAGGAAAACAACCCCTCTCCTCCAATTATCACAACCACAATTATCACCGAAAAACCGCCGACACCACTACTCTTTCCGACCAAATCTAATCATCCACCCGTCCACAACACCACCACCCTTATCAAAATCCATCCAAAACCAAAACCCCAAATAAATATTTGTATCTATGTATGTATAATGTGCCGTGGATTCAAGAAATATATTAGCAGATTACAAGAAAAATTAACACTATCTTCTTCTTTTTCCAAAATTCCTCATGGCATAGGGGTAGATAACATTACTTTTCAATCTTGTCATAAACCAGAAGCAAGAAGGAAGCTCATGGAGAAGGAAGAAGAAGAGGTCTCAACGGCATCACCAGAAATTCAAAACTAGAAACGACGTCGTTTAGTCTTATCTTTTAATTATTTGAACGTATCATCTTTTATGGACTCCAAACACGTTTTTTGTATTACCTAAGCCATAGGAACAAAAGAGATGAAGTTGTTAAGTGTTAGAATTCGTTTTCCTCTCTTTGTCTTTTCTAAATTTCTCTCCCTCTCTTCTTATTCTATTCATCTGTATTTCAATTAATCAGTTTAGTGAAACAACATTACATTTTGGGTGTTGAATTATAGCTGAATTCTGTGAATTGTGTGCTGCATTTTGTGGTGATTTGTTAGAATTTTTTGGTTTTGATTGAAGAATTAATCAACCATTACAAGTGGTATCAGAGTAGCTACGAATTTGGTTATGGATACTCAAGCTAAAGTAGTAGAGGAACACCTAAAAACGTTGGATAGAAAACTTGAAGGTTTGGGTGAAACTATTCATGAAGTGGGTAACAAGGTGGAGACCTCAGACCAAACATTAAAAAACTTAAGTAGTAAGCATGATTGAATGGAGATGATGATATGGGAGCTGAATGCTAAGCACGAATCATTGGTAGTAATGATGGCCCAAATGATGGGGCAAAAAGGTGAATCTAAGGACAAGCAGGGACCCAGTTCAGATTTACAATGGTGAAGGGCTACTCACATCATGCCTGTGGTCCGCGTCGAGTAGTAATACCAATAGTGGTGGGATGAGAGGAGGCGTTAAACTACCTAAGATCGATTTCCCTTATTTTAGTGGAGAAAGGCCTAGGGAATGGTTGACGAAGGCTCGAAAATATTTCCAGATTCATCAAATTCCCGATGAAGTGAGAATCAGTTTTGTTGAAATGTATTTAAAGGGAAAAGCAGATGTGTGGTTTCATGGCTTCATCAGTAGCAACCCCAACGCTGATTGGGATTTATTCTCCAAAGAAGTGTGCAGGTGATTTGCAGAAGTTATTGGAGAAGAAGCTATAGAAACCTTCAGTAAACTCAGGCAGAAAGGGACAGTGGCTGAATATCAGGAACTTTTTGAAGATCTCAAATCCCAGGTGATGATGTCCCTTTCCCACCTTCCGGAATCATATTATATCTCCATCTTTACTAGTGAATTGAAGGAAGAAATTAGATCTATGGTGAAAATTATCAAGCCAACATCTCTCTCTCTCTCAAGCCCTTGAAATAGTCCTCTTACAAGAAATTACTATTCTAGCCTTAAACAAAAACTCTGCCTAGCCTACTACAAAAACCTACCGAAGCCAACCAGAAAAATCCTCTCACCAATAGCACTGAACAGCCTCAAAGAAATCCAACCCCTTGAGATTCAAAACAATCACTCTCATGGACATACAAACCAAGAAGAACCTCGGATTATGTTTCAGATGTGATGAAAAATACACCCTGGACATGTATGTTAAAACAAAATGTTGAACTTCATGTTGGTAGAAGATGAAGTAGAAAGGAAAGATGAAGAAGACGAGAAAAGAACTGAGCAAAGTGAAGGGGAACGGGATGAAAAAATCATGGAGATCTCCATTAATGCTCTATCAGGTAGCCTGAAACCAAAAACCATCAGAATCCCAGGCCTAGTAAAGAGAATGAAGGTATCAATCTATAACAGTTACCGTTGCCAATGGGGATAAGTTATAGAGCACTGCCATCTGTAATCCCTTTACTTGGGTCATGCAAGGGATGGAATTTCAATTCCAGCTGAGGGTATTGAGGTTAAGGGAAAGTGATATGGTGTTGGGGATAGACTGGCTTAGCCAGTTCAATCTAGTGGTGTTTGATTTCCAACGAGGTAGCATCAAATTCTCTTACCAAGGGATGGAAGTGGAGTTGAAGAGTGCAATCATAAAAGAAGAACTTCTGATGATGGAAGGAAGACAGATGAGTTGGTGGATACGTAGGCAACCTTATGGAATTATAGCCCAACTTCAAGCAATTGAAGGAGGAGAAAACACCCAAATACCTGCAGTAGTACAAACTGTCCTTAAGCAATACCCGGACATGTTTGTAGAACCAAAATGAATGCCCCCTTCCAGGTTTAAATTAAGGCCATATAGATGCCCTTACTTACAAAAGACTGAATTAGATAGGATGGTGAAAGAGATATTGGAGGTAGGGATTATACAACAAAGTAATAGTCCTTTTGCATCGCCTGTACTGTTGGTTAAGAAAAAAAATGGCACTTGGAGCTCCATGGATTACAGGCAATTGAACAATTTAACTATCAAGGACAAATATCCCATGCCATTAATCGACGAGTTAATTGACGAGCTCCATGGCTCTAAGTGGTTTTCTAAAATAGATTTGAGGGCTGGATATCACCAAATTCCAATGGCAGAGACTGATATCCACAAGACAGGATTCAAAACCCACCAAGGACTTTATGAATTCAAGGTAATGCCATTTGGCCTTGCCAATGCCCCAACAACATTTCAAGGCTTGATGAACTAGATTTTCAAAGCTTATTTGAAGAAATTTGTTCTGGTTTTCTTTGATGATATTTTAGTATACAGTCCTGATCTAAATTCCCATTGCAAACACCTGACCATTGTATTAGAAGTACTGAGGAAACAGAAGTTGTGTGCCAAGGAATCTAAATGCTCTTTTGGTCAACCCATGGTAGAATATCAGGGACATATCATATTAGCTGCATGGTATCAGTTGACCCACAGAAAGTGAATGCTATGCAACAGTGGCCTAGGCCCAACAATGTGAAAACGGTTAAGTGGTTTCCTTGGTCTAACGGCTATTACAGAAAATTTGTCAAAGGATACGATGTTCTGGCTAAACCCCTAACAAATCTCCTTAAAAGGGACAACTTCCGTTGGAATGATGATGCTGAGGTAGCCTTTCAAGCATTGAAAACAACCATGTGCAGTACACCAGTCCTTGCATTACCAGACTTTAACTAGCCATTCATAGTCGAGACAGATGCTTGTATTGGAGAAATGGGAACAATATTGATGCAAGGGAAGAGACCTATTGCATATATGAGTAAGGAAATAAACAAGGAGAAACTAAGACTATCTATCTATAAAAAAAGTTGCTAGCACTGGTCACAACAGTACGAAAATGGAGACATTATCTTGAAGGCCACCACTTTATAATTAAGACAGATCATCAATCATTGAAATACCTACTTGAACATAGAATCACCACTCCTCTCCAACAGAAATAGCTGATGAAACTTTTGGGGCTCAACTACAAAATCTAGTATAAAAAGGGAACTGAGAATATTGTGGCAGATGCTTTATCAAGACAGGAGGAAGCAGGAGAAGAGGTCACCGCTATATCCTAAGTTATTCCCACTTGGGTGCAGGAAGTGATAGATAGTTACCAAGGAGATGACTTGGCTAACCAACTGTTTGAAGAACAACTAATCAAACTTGGAGTAGTATTTGACTATTCTTACAAAAATTGGTTACTCCAGTACAAAGGAAGGCTGTATGTGGGATCAGGAGGACATGTTATAGCCAAACTAATACAAAATATTCATTCTTCTCAAAATGGTGGCCATTCAGGCATTCAAGCCAGTGTCTATAGAGCCAAGCAACATTTCTTTTGGCCTGACATGATCAGGGATATTAAAAGTCAGGTGTTACAGTGTGATGTTTACCAAAGATGTAAAGGGGAACATGTTCCCTATCTTGGTTTATTGCAACCTCTCCCTGAGCCACAATACTCTTGGAGTCATATCTCCATGGACTTTATTGAAGGACTACCTCCTTCCAAGGGTAAGACGGTAATCCTGGTTATAGTAGACAGGTTTACAAAGTTTGGGTATTTCTTTGCCTTAGCTCACCCCTTCACAGCTTCTACAATTTCCCTGTAGGATCGTTAATATTGTTCCGATGGCGTCTTCAGAGTATACTGAATCAGTATATAACATTTACAAGTTACATGAGATGCCTCAAAGTATGGTATTAGATAGAGACAAGATATTCACTAGTAGGTTTTGGCAAGGGCTGTTCAAATTATTGGAGACCAAATTGCTCCTAAGTTCCGTATATCATCCTCAAACGGATGGTCAGACAGAGAGACTCAACTGGCTGTCATTGGCAGAGTGGTGGTATAACATCACCTATCACAATGCCATCAAGATGTTCCCTTTTGAAGCCTTGTATGGGATTAAGCCACCACAACTGGCCTTAGGGCCTTATCAGCTCACTAACATTGTATCCGTAGATGAATTGGTACAAGAGAGACGTCGTATGGACCAATTACTCAAGGAACACTTGGCTGAAGCTAGGGGCGAGGATGAAATTTTACACCGATCAGCACAGGATTGAAAGAGAATTTCAAATGGGAGACTAGGTGTATTTGAAACTCCAACCATATAAACAGCAATCCATAACTACATGGGTCAACCCCAAATTGTCCGCCAAATACAATGGACCCTATCAAATTATAAAAAAGATCGGGCAGGTGGCTTATGAATTAGAACTCCCTAATGGGTCTAAAATCCACCCTATTTTCCATGTCTCACTACTTAAGAAGAAGATAGGCGACATAGTAGTCCTATTCTACTTATTCCTGATGTCGGCGAATCAGAACAACAACATAGCATACCTCAGGCAGTCTTATAGACCCATATCGTTAAATGGAATAACCAAGCTATCACTCAATGTTTAGTACAATGGATAAATGCTTCCAGGGAAGTTGCGACGTGAGAAGATGCTGTAACAATTTAGATACAATTTCCTGACTTCCAACCTTGGGGACAAGGCCGATTTGAGGGGAGGATTGTCATAATCAAAAGCAAGAAGAAAGCTCATAGGGAAGGAAGAAGAAGAGGTCTCAACGGCATTACCAGAAATTCAAAATCGAAAACAATGCCATTTAGTCTTTTCATTTAATTGTTTGAATGTATCACTATGGACTCCAAACACGTTTTTTGTATTACTTAAGCCATGGGAACAAAAGAGATGAAGTTGTTAAGTGTCAGAATTCATTTTCATTTCTCTGTCTTCTCTGAATTTCTCTCTCTCTCTCTCTCTCTCTCTTCTTATTATGTTCATCTGTATCTCAATTAATCAGTTTAGTGAAATAACATTACAGTTTGGGTGTTGAATTATAGCTTAATTATGTGAATTATGTGTTGCATTTCGTGGTGATTTGTTAGAATTGTTTGGTTTTGTTTGAAGAATTAATGAACCATTACATCTTCATCATGGTCTCTTCTAGGTTTCTTGAATTTCAGGTCTAGATCTTCTCCAAATATGAGAGAAAATATCGACTCAACCTCGATTGTCGATGCATCAAACTAGAGGCTTATTGGTGGCAATTATGCTTTTCTCTTCATTAATGGTTCTAATTGGATTTTATTGGGAGCTAGTGGGCATTGTGTCATCATACATGATTTTGGAGTTTTGGCTTTGGGTGGATTTTGACAGAGGTGGTGGTGTTGTGGATGGGTGGATGACTGGATTTGGTCGAAAGGACTGCTGGTGTCGACGGTTTGTCGGCAATTTTGGTGGTGGTGATAATTGGAGGAGACAGGGTTGTTTTCCTTTGATGTTGGCGGTTTTGGGAAGATGAAGGGTTGTTTTCCTTTTATTTTTAGTTTTTTAGTCTTGTCATTTTAATTCTTTTATATAAAAAATGTAAATTTATCCTTTGGCCTTTTAAAAATTAGTCAATATTTGGTCAAACTTAAATTTTTGGTCAACTAAGAAAATATTTAACGGTTTCTATTCATTTATACTTCAAGTGCTAATTTTTGAATTGTTTGGTACCATGGGTGATACATATTGAACGTTTGGGTCAAGTCTACATAAAAGCGAAAGGTTTGGCACCGTAACTGCAATTTTCCCTTATTCTATTCGTGGAGAGTTTTACTAAAGTCTTTTTCAATATTCATGGTTTTGAATGTACTTCAAGTTTTAAGAAGAAAACATAAGTGCTTAGTGTTTTTGTTCTTCTAATACTTGTTAAATCTTACAAACCATTTGTCCTGAGTCATTTAAGCGAAAAAAACAATCCTAGAGGGGGGAATTTAGTTTCACGACAACGATTACGTGTTTAAGTCATTTTTCGGTGTTTGCTATTTCTATTGTTTTTCTTCTCCATTTCCCTTGTAAGATTCAAGTTTTTTTTAACACAAACCCTAACCCCTACACCCCCAAATCCATTTCATTTTAACTCGTGATTCTCTCTATGTGGTTGAAAGCCACTGCAAATTAGGACAAAGTCTGAGAAGAAATCCCCCAAGTGAAAGAAGACTAGAATATCTTGAGAAGATATCTACAGTATTGGAAGAAAAACGTGCTGAGATGAAGAATGATAAATAATGTATGCACTGAGTGGAACAACTAAAGGTTTTTCTTAGTGTAGAAAAGCAAAAATGAACAAGCTCCAATCTCGAAATTGGAGTTTATATAAGAAAACCATAAGTATCTCCTAGAAGAAGAATGTTGATGGAAAACTGAATTATGTAATGACTTTAAAATACAAACCTACTAGCCTTACCAAAATTGGACAGAGTAATGGCAAGGAATTGAAGAATAAATTACAAAATGATCAACCTACCACCTCAAAATAAAATCAAAGTCGAGGCAAGAGTTGAACTATTTGTCTTTAAGTCAAATTTACCCTACAATGGTGCCTACGGATGATGGCAGTCAACTCGCAAATACAACGACAATGTTATTGTGTTGGCAACACTCCAAAACACAAGAATCAATGAACCAAAATTAGGTTATTGTACTCATTTTGAATGAAATGGGAAAAACAGTTTTTATGCAAAAAATTTGGCTAAAAAAATATGGAACTTTATGTTATGCTACGATTGCATATCATTCGGATGATGAAATGAACGTTTCAAGGTTTTATTTATAGAGGAGAAAAGGTTGTGAGTGATGTGTCGTGTCACAAAACTCAGCAACCTATGCTAAAGGTCGCAGCTTTTGCTGTCGCTAGCATATTTCCCTTACGTTGCTTGAGCGTCAGAAACATAGACTTTGTCGCTTGCCTGTTGTTTGAGTGATAGCCTCATTACTCGAGTTCTAGGTGAGGTGCAGAGTTAGATAGATATCCAGCCAATTTCCTCTCTTTTCTTCCAACTTAGGAACGTAATTTCTCATTCACCCGAAATTGATTTTGAGATTGCAACTATACCAGACGATCTACTCGATGAGTAGAATAAGTTAGTCTATTTATTTTCATAATTTGACTATCAAATCAATTTCGAATATTTGTTCGAAGTCGACAAAAGTCACATTTTCATATTTATACGTAACCAATTCCAACAATCTCCTACGTGAATGGAAATTCTATAATATGCAATCCATAGTGCAAATGATATGTAGACTCTCACAAAGGAGTACACACGACAAGCTATAGTATCAAGATAGGTGGCTTGTGACTTTGAACATTTCTTAGTTGAATACAATCGAATTTACTAAGCTAATTGATGAACGCAATGTCTTGAACTATTCATCTATTCGTGTAAATCAAAACAATTATACCAACACCCTAAATCATCTAACCACTTTAGTTCTCATGGTTGTATTCATTTTGGACCTAAACAACTTTGGTTTCATAAATACTTTAAGAGAATTTAAGCCTCAATTTTTCATAGAAGCGGCTCACTTCACACTTACATAGGTTAGTATTGTATCATACATCTCTTGTCTACTTTCAAGACATAAGAATCAATAAAAGTATACCCTCAAATTTTCTAGCAAGATCTTGGGATCTCCAATCTACAAGGTTGCGTTTCCGCTATGGTGATTTCGTTCAATAGGCTTTAGACCCATCCCCCTTAAAAGATGGTATACTAGATCTCTTGTAAGTCTTTTCGTCAAAGGATCCGTAATGTTTTCCTTTGATTTAACATAGTTGATTGAGATTATACCATTTGATATTAACTGGTTAGTGGGATTATGTCTCCGACAGATATGTCGAGATTTATCATTATATATACTATTTTATACCCTTGCAATTGCCGATTGATTATCACAATGTATATTAATTGCAGATACCGATTTTTCCCTAACATGGAATATCCTCGAGAAAATTACAAAGCCATTCTGCTTCTTTCCCAGTTTTTATCTAAGGTAATAAACTCACATTTTATCATGGATCGAGCTATACAAGTATGCTTAAAAGATTTTCAAGACACAACTCCACCTCCTATGGTGAACACATAACCACTTGTAGATTTTGAATCCTTTATGTCACATATCTAATTTGCATCGGTAACACTGCATGATATCTTGAGTAGTGTGATTCATAATTACTCCTGTATCTTAAGTATTTAAGAATTCGAGTTAATGCCTTCCAATGGTTATTACTTGGATTATTTGTAAATCTACTCAACTTATTAACTGCATATGTTATATCAGGACATGTGCAGTTCGTAATATACATCAAGCTATTTATAACGCGTAAATATTATAATTGAGATATGGGATCACCAATATTTTTTGCTTAAGTGTAAACTTAAGTCTACTGGTGTTTTAATTGGTTTATCATCATATGCCTCAAACCTTTTAAGTATAGTATCAATATAATGTGATTAAGATAATGACAAACCATCAAGTGTTTTAGAGATTTAATCCCTAATATCACATTAGATATTAGTTGAGATAATAAAGTTCTAATTATATTCCATGATTAGCATAACATCAATATATAAACATATGATCAAGTATCCTTTATATGTGGTTTTGTTGTAGACACATTTGTTACATTCATTAATTTTGAAACCATTTGACAACATAATTTTGTCAATTTTTTCATACAATTGCTTCGGTGATGTTTCAATCTATACAACAATTTTATAAACTCACACACCTTCTTTTCATTTTCCGGAGCAACAAACCCTTCAAATTGTTCCATATATATTTCTTCTTCTAATTCACCATTTAGAAATCCAATCTTAACATTCATTTGATGTATTTCAAGATTATGCAATGCAGCAATTACGATCAATACATGCCTTGTAACAGATATATAGGTATCCAAGAAATCTAGTCATTCTTTTTGTTTATACCCTTTGGCTACTAGTCCAGCCTTTTACTTGTCTATTGATTCATCTTACTTCAATTTCTTTTTGAAGATCTACTTGCATCTAGAACCTTTGTTTTCTTGAGGAATTTCAACCAATTCTCAAGTATAGTCATTCATGATGGATTCAATTTCATTATTAACGGTTTCTTTCCAAAAAGGAGTTTCGAGAGTGGATATTGTTTCGTTGAATGTCCTTAGATCATTATCTAGTAGGTACGTTAAAAAATCTTGACCAAAGGTCTAATGAATCATTTTCCTTTTACTACATCTTGATTCTTCATTTATTTGATGATTATTATCTTCTTAGTAATTTTTATTTGCACTATCGTAAGTTCGTTTGCATGAGTTTACTTCTTTCTCTTTATAAGAAAAGATATCTTCGAAGAAAACAACATTCCTTGATTCAATGATAGTACTCATATGTATTTCAAGTATTTCAAATATATGAACAAAAAATCGATATGCACTACTATTATTTGCATATCTGATAAAGATAATCAATTGTCTTAGCTCCAACCTTTACTTTTATTTAGGTTTAGGAATTTGTAACTTTGCTAAACACCCCCACACTTAAGATATTTATGGGAAGGTTTCTGACCTTTCCATAACTCATATGGTGATTCAACCTTATTTTTGTGTGGTATCTTATTAAGTATACGATTTGCCAAGAATATAGCTTCCCCTACAAGTTTTGAGATATGCCTGAATTAATCAATACTGCATTCATCATTTCCTTAAGTGTTTGTTTTTTGTATTCTGCAACACCATTAGATTGAGTTGAGTATGGTGCTGTAGTTTGACGAACAAGATTCTGAACAAAATTATTTAAACCATACGACATATTCTCCACTTCGATCACTATGAATCGTCTTTATTCATTTTTCAAGTTGATTTTCAACTTCAGTTTTGTAGTTCTTAAACACTTCCAAAGCTTCATTTTTTTTTCTTTTCAACAAATATATATAACAGTATCTTGTACAATTATCTATGAAGGTGATGAAATACTTTTTACCACTTTTTATTTGGACGCACTTTAAATCACATATATCGGTATGAAAAGGTGCTGTGTGTTTTGTCCACTGAATGAAACGACGCATTAGCCAACTTCTCCTCTACACAAATTTCGTATTTTCCATTTGTAATAAATGCGTTCTAGGTAGAAAACTTAAATTCATTAATTTTCTTATAAAATTAAAGTTTACATGTTATGATGCCATAAATTAGACGACTCAAGAATATAAAAGAAGAAGATATTTTCTTGAGTTGTTTGGTACAATCGTAAGGACATTCATCTTGAATAGTCCATATTTTAAATAACATTTGCCTGCATACATATTATTCTTCATACGTATTAACTTATCAGATACAAAGACTAATTTCCACATCATCTTCAAAGTTACTTTTCCTTGTTCTTCCACTTTTGAACTTAAAGAGTTTCCTATGAATAGCTTTTCACCATCGGTTGAGGTGTAGGATGAGAACATGTCTTTGTCGGCACAAATATGACGGGTAGCACCCGTATCCACTTACCATTCCATGGAATTTCCAACATTGTTGCATATTCAAATAATGGCGGACAAATTTATTTCTGATATATCATTAGATATTGCATTAGATTCGATGATATTCTTTTGGGCTTACTTCTTAGGTTTATGACAATCAATAGAGTGATGTCCAACCTTTCCACAATTATAACAATTGCCCTTGAACTTCTTTGCATTCTTCTTGGATGGTTTGACAGAGTGCTTTATTTTCTTTCTCTTGTTATTTGATTCCACCACATTAGCCTTAGCTTGTGGTATATGACTCCCAATACGCTTGTCCAAATTTCTGTTATTTTCTTCAATTCTTAACCGGACAATGAGTTCTTCAATAGTCATCTCCTTGTGCTTATACTTAAGATATTTCTTGAAATCCTTCCACATGGGTGGAAGCTTCTCAATCACTGTTGCCACTTGAAAAGATTGACTTAGAGATATTCTCGACGTGAATGTCATAGAGAACAACCTGCAGTTCTTGTACTTGACTGATGATTGTCCTTGAATCTACCATTTTGTAGTCTAAAAATTTTCTCGCAACGAACTTCTTAGTTCATGCATCTTGAGTCTTGTATTTTTTTTCCAAGAATTCCCATAGTTTCTTAGCAGATTTCGTGGAGCTATACACATCATACAATATGTTTTCCAACCCATTCAAAATGTAGCTTTTGCATAGAAGTCACAATGTTCCCAAACATCCAATGCAATCAACGATGTCCTATTATTCTTCCCTATTTGCACTGCAGGAGAATTTTCTTTTAGAATTTCGCCAAGTTTAGGGTCATGAGATAGAATAACATTTTTTTGCTTTCATATCTTGAAATCAACCCCTCTAAACTTCTTCAATTTCTCTCCATGTGGACGAAATTAGTATGAACGTTGGGAGGGACAATCGTAATCGGAGGAATCGCAACGGTAAGTTAGGTACAATTCCTTCCGAAATTCCCATATTCGATGTATCATTCGAAAAGTTTTGATATTGTTAACCGTTTTCATTTTTCCTTACACAAAACAGAAGATAAACCAACAAAGTCAAAATTCGAGGAGTAGCATGAAGTTAAACTAAATTGGAATCAGTCTAACTGAATAGAAATGAAATATAAAGTTATCACTCAACAAAAACTTTTTTAACTTAGGATTGTTGAAGGAAAATTGAATTTAATAATGCTTTAAAAAACAAACTTACCAAATTTGGACAGAGTAATGTCAAGGAATAAATCACAAAATGATCAAACTACCATCACAAAATGAAATCAAAGTCGAGGCAAGAGTTAAAATCTTTATCTTTAAGTCAAATTTGCCTCACAACGATGTCAATAGATGATGACAATCAACTCCCAAGATAAAACGACAATCTTCTTTTGTTAGTAGCACTCCAAAACACAAGAATCAATGAATCAAAATTAGGTTATTGTACACCTTTTGAATGAAATGGAAAAATAGCTTTTATGCAAAATTTTGGCTAAGAAAATATGGAATTTTATGTTATGCTATGATTGCATATCATTGGAATGATGAAATGGACGTCACAAAGGTTTTATTTATAGAGGATGAAAGGTTGTGAGTGAAGTATCGAGCTACAAAATTCAATAACCTTTGTTAAAGGTCGCAGCTTTTGTTGTTGCTAACTTGTCACCCTTACACTACTCGAGCGTCAGAAATAGAGACTTTGCGGCTTGCCTGTTGCTCAACTATCGCTTGAGAGACAGCATCACTGCTTGAGCCCTAGGCGAGCAGTGGAGTTAGATAAATATCCAACCAGTTTCTTCTCTTTCCTTCCAACTTTGGACCATAATTTCTTCTTCATCCGGAATTGGTTTTGAGATTCCAAATATGCCATGACGATCTACTCGACAACTAGAACAAGTTAGTCTATTTATTTTCATAATTTGACTATCGGATCAAGTCCAAATATTTGGTCAAAGTTGAATTTGAATATCGGATCATAACTTTTTGGGCTACCATTATCGTTCCTTTTTGTTTAATTTTATGGTAGGAAACATCAGATTGTAGGAAAAATATAAGGCTATAAATTCTGGTGGACTATGTTGATGAATTCTGGTAGAATGCTTATATTTTTGTTATGTTCTGCTTTAGAAATTATATGTTTTGGTTATATGATCAATTAAAACCTCTCAATGTGTTGATATATATTGGTATTTGGTGGTGTACAGAGCCTTGTAATGTGTCGAATTTTCTTGGGGAATTTGCTGAAATTAATGAATTGGTGATTGCTGTGATTTGCATTCCCTAAAATAGTTAAAGTGATAGCTGTGATTTGCATTACTTAATGTTTATAAACAAATGTTAATGTTATAACTTGATTATGGTGAAGTCATTTGCTCATTGTTTGTGAAGATTGCCTTGATTTTTTTCACCAATTTAAGTTGAGAAATTTTGTTCAATGCTTTGTCGTTTTTGTTTTCACGAGCTTTACAGTTGGAGCTTCACTGGTCCCATCATCTGTATTTCTTTTAAAGAGTAAAAACATGAATCCGCCACGGGAAGTTCAATGAGACATTAGGTAAGCAGCCAAGACGGATTCTTCGCTCTTAGTGCTGGTATAGATTGTGCAGGGCTTGGCTTGATATGTTAAATAAGTCATAACAGTCGGAGAGAATTGCATAAGGTGCATGAAACCAAAAGACAAAACATTTCTTAACATTTCAATTGAACTAAATTTCTTAACACGAATGCACATCATTGAAATAAATTTCTTCCATCACCACACCTCATGCTAAATATTTACTCTAAACAATGCCAGCAGTCAGCCAATCACTATACATTAACTTCAATATCCTCAGTATTTTTAAAGAACATTATGCACAAAGGTTTGCTTAATTTCGACCTTGCCCGCGTGAAATCATTACGAATTTCAAGGGGCCTGAACCACAGCACTACATAGATGCCCAACTTCAGTCTTTCAATTTCATCCAACATAAGTTTTGCTTCTACCTGCTCCTCAAGATTTTTGTTCTCTTGCTCTGCAATGAACTATTGCAAAGCGTATTGTTGATGCATAAAAATGAGGCACAATTAAATGGTCCAAAGATGGGAGCCCAAGTAGGAAATTCGAAGGATGGGCCCAAGAGAGACCATGAAGAGTCCTAAGACAGTACTCAGGATAGAATCATTAGCGGGGGCCCAACATCGCCCAAGCCGATAAGTCACTTAGAATCGGGGTGAGCATTATCGCCCAAGCATGCAGAACGCCCAAGATCTACATAGTACCTTTATTTAAAGCGATGATTATAAAAGCAGTTCATTCCACGATCCAAATGATCCAAAAGCTACAGTCAGGAGAGGTAAAGTGTCAAGAAATATAGCAGCAGTTAAGAAAGATTTTAGCATATCATCCATCGTGGAAGAAGTGGGTAGTTACAAAACAATAAGCATCCATTAGTGACAAGTCATCTATCATGGAGAAAGTGGGAGGTTACTGGGCGATAAGCAGTTTTCGAGTAGTTTCTCGAACAACATTACAAGGGAAAACCATCAAAGAAGTATAAAAGGGAAAAGATGACGTAGAAGAAGAGATCGAATC
>CAIGRP010093277.1:0-15319 GCA_903798385.1 Fraxinus cuspidata | reverse complement strand
AAACACGGCTTTAAGCATTGATAAAGCACGATTTTGCACCATTCAGAATAGAAAGTCAACTGGTCAACCAGATGGGGTTATTGCATCATTGTGCCATTTCCCTTCAGAAGTACTTATAATTTGGTCTAAATGTTTATGTCTCGATGATTGCCCCTTTTTTTCCTTCTTCAGCACGAATGGGGCTTACCCAAATTTGAGCAACAAGCAGAAACAGTGAACTCATCGGCTTTGGAATGATAACACTGAGGGGGAAATTGTTCAATTTCACCATTCATGGGGAAGTTACAATCCTACATATCTAAATGGCGTTGAATGGGCCATCTGAGGAGTGGGACTACTAGGAATATCAGTAGAGTTAGTTCCAAACGCAAAAGCCAAATTTTGGCATTCCACGTGGCATGTTTCTACTTGTTCTTGCCACGGTTAACATCACAAATCCTTGGTGGGGTCCATTCTTATCGCCCTGCTGTCAATCAGACTTCATAGATCATCATGGATCTTCAATATTCACTCCCCTTTGGTCATATATGAATACGACAATAAATAATTACGTTTCCATTATTTGATGGACTTAAAAGTAATCTTGGTTTTTTTTCCTAAAACAATAAAGACAGTTGTACAATAATTGATGACAATCTTGATTGACAATCACGTGTTGTCAAAATTCGAACAATTGATATAAAAAAAACAGTTTTTTTTTAACAATCTCTAAAATTGATGGATGTGATAATGTCAAGTGTATAGTTGTCAACCAGTATTATCAATAAAAATTGTAGATGTAGCATGATTCTTTCTAAAATGACAAGAATTACATGTATATATTATATATAAATTGATAAAATTTAAATTAGAATTTATATTTTTGGAGTTTCTACATCTATTTTCACAATCATTTTAATTTTCCTATTTTGGTGGAATCAAATCTTTATTTTTTTTTATTGATTATATATATATTTCTTCAATATTCCATTTAATTTTTATGTTTTTTAATAAAATAATAAGTAGTTCTATTGTTATTTTTCCACCAACTGGCTATCACTATGTCTCCAACTGCAATCATTAATGCTATTCAAACAGGGCTACAAACAGGGAATTAAAACAGGGCTGAGGTGGATGCATCTCGACCCTTGATTTGAATTACCTAAGCCCTTGTTTTAATTCTCCATCCCCAGCCCTGTTTGTGTAGCAGAGTTCAACTGCAATAGGCATTGCGGACTACCATAGAACCGTCAACACTATTAAAAAAAAAAGGTTTAACCCCAACCTTGAGAGTTCCCCACATCCTTATCCCGTCCCGTCCCTAGAGCATTGATGAGTATGTAAATTGCGGGATGTGCCTTAGCAGGCTAGGGTACAAGAACTGTCATGCTGGTATCCACAAAGAGTCAAATCTCATACCTTGTAAAATGTAGGAATCGAATCCTCACACTGCGACTGTCAACTCAACAGATACTACCTCAATTCTGTCATTTGTACCACTAAACTATGCCCCGTGACAGCACCATCAACACTATAGCACTGCCTACTGCCGTAGTGCCATTACAAGTTAAAAATCCTGAATTGTCATTGGCTTCATTAATTGTCGTGCCATTGGTAAAAAAAAAAAAAAAAGAATTGTTCAGCATCAAGAAAAAATAAATAAACGAATAAAAAATGAAATACACTTGTGTAGGCATACGTCTACGAAGCCAACATCATCTTTGGATCTCCCAACAAAATGTTAAAATTTCTTAAAAGCCATGGCATCATGTGATGCTAATATTCATGCAAAATGCAATTATTCTTTTTTTAAAACTAATATTATTTAAGTACAATTATATCGGTCATAACGCATCGCCTTATGGGACATGATCAGAGATTCTGTACTCGTGACTGTAATCCAGCATGGTATATACGAATGTGGGTCCCATGACACGTGTGTACTAACAGAAAAGCATCTAACTGGGGACCCACATTGGTGCAATCTAGAGGGATCCCACCTATATCACCGGCCAAGATTTATCCTTTTTGTTTTGTTATAGGCTGCTTTATTCAAATCAAGTGGTTTTTTTCAAAGGGATAAACATTCTGATTTTGACCTGATTAGTGCTTCTTAATTAAAGTTTTATCACCCTATCATTCATTGGAGACTGCTTCGTATGAAGGTTTTTGCAATTAGAGACCTACATGCTTGAAAAGATCACGGGAGATGTACATCAATTCGTCGTTAGAAAGAGTTTCAATAATCTTATATCACTTCTTCTGAACAAAAATCGATTCTCAAAAGGATAATAACAATTGATTACTTGCACTCTTACTGCATACTAATAATAGTTATCGATGATGACCTACAATTTTAGACTTGGCTAAAGCTTGCTGTCATGTTAGAATTTGGTGAAGATGTGAAGATTAATTTTTCCATGGTGCTCACTTGTTTAGTCATATTAGGTTAACAAGTTGTATCACGGTGTGATGTAAATATGCGTGTAACATCATGTGTTATTTGAAAAGAATAGATTAGATTAATGTAATTTAGTCTTTAAAGAAATATTGAAAAATTAAATACAACGGTACTAGGCTTTTGGCCTTTTGTAGAAGAATTTCTTGAATGAGTTATTTTATCTCTTCTAGTCGAACAAAATACTTTCAAAAAATTACCAAAATACATTCAAAAGCAACTTCTTAATTACTAAAACAAACGAACCGATATAGAAATCTAAGTAACATGAAAGCATGATGATATCAGTCACCTACAAGCCCTACTGCACAAAACACAGAATAAGCCAATCAAGAAAATATACAACAGCCATGTGAAATGCCTCCACCCATGTGCCATTTCACATTCATAAAGCCTTATTCAAGAAATCTCATAGGGAAAATAAAAACATTTACAACTAGACATGTTAGTATCATTTACATGGATCATGTTCCAAAAAATAAATAGTACCGAATCATATTACAATTTTATCGAGTATTCTGTATTACTCATGCACGGAGAGATATGAGAGATCTATCACTATTCAATACATGTACCATGTCATGTCGAAGAATTAGACTGTAGTGTACTAATGAACACTATCAAATAGTGCAAGACGTTGATTTGCTAAATTAAATCCTTCTTTTAACAATCATGTTACATGTACATCATTTTTTACACCCTACCACGTGGTGATACATTATTGTACAGTTTGAAATTTGGACAATTTTTTCGTCTAATCATTTGCGGACAACAATGGTAATGCCAACCAATGTGTAAAAAAATGAGCGTACAAATGGAATTATTCGTGCGCCAAACAGTATTCTCGTCCCTCCTTCCCATTATTTAATAAATTATTTAACCTCTCTATAAATAGCTCTCAAATTGATCATTTCTCATCATCACACTCACAAGCAATACTTTCTCTTTACAAATTTATCTTTTCCTGTGATCTTCAAATTTTGAAAGATGGCCGCAGTTGAGGTATCAATATACTTCTCTTTCTCTCTAATTAATTTTCATTTGCATCAATCTTTCCGGATTTTCTGCTAATGATTCCACGTATTTTAGCAGTTAAATTTGATGTGTTATAAAAGATATTTAGCTTCCATGCAATGTTCTTTCCTTTTTCTTTCGATTGTTTGATCTTATTATATTCCTCACACTTCATGCATTAAGATTGAAAGTTTATCTTTATAGGTTGAATCAGTTCCTGCAGCAATAGTAGAAAATGTTAAAACCAAGGAGGTAATCTCCACCCCTGAGGCTCCAAAAGAAGAGGTGGTGACAGTCACGGAGGAAGTAAAAGAAGGGGCTAAAGATGCTGCACCAGAAGAGAACGCAGTAGAGCCTGATCCTGAAGCTGAGAAAGCTGTTGAAGCTCAGAAAGAGACAGTAGTTCCAGTAGAAGAGTCCGTTGAGGCGGCTGCAGTGGTTGCACCCGAAGAACCTGCTGCCGTGATTGCACCAGAAGAGCCTGCTGCCGTGGTTGCAACAGAAGAGCCTGTAGAAGAGAAAGCCGAAAAAGAAGAAGTTGAAGAGGTGAAGAAAGAGGCTGCAGTTGAGGAGACTAAAGAAGAAGAATTTAAAGAGGTGAAGAAAGAGGCTGAAGTTGAGGAGGCTAAAAAAGAAACCCCTGAAGTGGTGGAGGCGGCTGCCATAGAAGTTACAGTTGATAAGACTGAGGAGTGAACAGTAGATGATATGAAGTGGTGTAATATTTGAGGTCATTTTAGGCTGCAATGCCACAGTTGTTAAGAGTTATCATTAGGAAGTGTTCTCAATAGCTGAGTGTATTTGGGTCCTAAAGTTGGCTGCTATCTTATGATGGAATGTGATCTTTGGATTTGAATAATAATAATAATAATGGAATTTCTTCTGTTAATTTATATTTATTCTAAGATTATACGTCATATTTGTTCAGTATTGATACAAGTGGCAACTACGTACGACTCACACGCACGAACTTTATTAAGATACGCACACTAAGAACATGAAAGTTTGATCAACTTTATAACAATCAGAAACTTATTTAAGCCTATACCCTACTTATAAACTACTGAGAGAAATGTATATTTTGAGCTAGTATGGTTTGACACATTCAACTCGACTACATCCGAACATATTGCACGTCTTTTTTTATTCTCTTCATTAATTACAAGGCTCAAGACCAAAAAGAGGGAAGCCGAAATATGCACAGGAAAATTTCATCCTTCTATCCATTATTTATCTTATATATATATTAAACCTATTTTGAGAGTTGACAAAAATGGAAATTGAAAATTACAATCTTTAAACCCGATAACACACGGGAGCATCTCCTGCTTACATAGTCAAGGACCAAAATAGATAAGATTATCCTACTATGTACAAGTTACCACAAATCTGTTATGTGCAATTGAAAGCTCTGTCCCAAAGCTAGCTGAAATATCACCAAGTACCAAAGCTGCAACCTACATGCTCCTGAGTTATGATATGAAGACGATCTCTCATGTCAGCGATAGAAGGATAAGCCGGAAAACACAACCGGTAGAAGCATGTGTGAGAGGAAGGCAAGCGATCATAGGACTCTGACGTCTTGTAGATGTATAGCCGGGAAGCCAAGCCACCAAAACCTTCAACAGGTAAATATTTTATAGAGGTCCAGAAGAAGAGGAGAACCTTTCTTTGCTCTGCTGTCATTCCCCCAACAATCTGTAAAGGAGACTTTCAGTTACGTTATAAAGTATGGAGTTAAATACATTGTTGGCCACTCTACTTCTAACAAAATTCCATGTTGCTCACCCAACTTAATTTTGTTTCATGTTGGTCATTGATTTTGAACTTTGTTACAATTCGATCACTCCATACATTAATGAAGTGGAAAATATCAATTAAGCTGCCAACTATACTGCCACATCAGTACCAAATGACAAACATATAATTTTAATGACTAACTTGAAAGAAAATGAAAGTGAGCATCGTGAAATTTCACTCAAACCTGAAGTATCAATCAGCAATTGATTTATAAAACTACGCTATCTTTACAATTCCAGGGGAGACACACTACCGCTCTTGATAATAATATTCAAAATACATGTCCAACAAACATGAATTGACTGTCTAGTTGTATCTTTTTGCAGAAGAATTACAGAAACTACAAACTCGGAAACAAGAATGAACTTTTTACTCATGGAGCAGACCTTACCATATAAAATAAAGACGTTTCATTTAAACCCATTTTTAACATGGCATACTATCAAATGCACACACAAATGTGCATGAACTCCATTAGTCCACCTATAATAAGCCACCAAGGGAACTGTCTCATAATTGTTAGCAAACAACTTGCTTGATTAAATGTACCTTCAGCTAGCAAGACAACCTTCGAGAAAACAAATGTACAACAATAAGCACACAAACATTTAGAAAGATTATTGTAATCTCACTATGGATTTAAGCAATTTGTAGTTCCAAAAAATGTAAGGCAGAAATCCTCAGTACAAAATTGAAGAAAAAATACAATTAATAATGTTTTATAGCATTGAACACGACATAACAACAGGCCCAAGGCTTTAAGATTAGACTAAGATATGATTTTGGAAGTTGACAATATTAACACTGATACACCGTGGTAGTTCATTAATTTACGGGGAGAAAGAGGGAAATAGACCAGTTAAAATTCCCCAAGATCATTCACGAAAAGAAGTGATTTCATCATGCAAAGCAAAATATTTGAAATACAAGTGCCTTAGAAATAAATTTTCTTAAGTGTGAAAAAGAGGGAAGTAGATCAGTTAAAATTCCCCAAGATCATTCACGAAAAGAAGTTAAATTTTTCTTATGGTGTGAAAGAGGGAAATTGACCAGTTAAAATTCCCCAAGATCAATCACAAAAAGATATTAATCACGTGAAACAAAATATTTGGAATACAAGTGCCTTAGAAATAAATTTTCTTAAGTGTGAGAAAAATATGCCAATGCAAATTGACTTCTCACACTGTTTGTAAGGATGTCTCTACTAATATGATAAAAGTATCAGGGCACATTCTAGCATGTATATGAATGGTCATAAAGAGGTGTGTGATTAATTTAACATAATACGTCCAAATAAATAATTCTGCATCCTCATATGTTAATACAATATTGTGCATTAGAGCTACAAATTCTCCTAATTGCAACAAACTTTCACACAGTTTTATAGACATATTTTCTGAGGTCCACGCGAAACAAAAAAAATACATTTACTTGGTGATGTATTTTTAACAACAAACTTTTTTGATAGGTATTTTTAACAACAAACTAAACCTTGTTCCCAATGAATTTGGGGTTATCCACATGATTCATTTGTTTGCCTCTCTACTCAGTCCATTAGTAGATTGCTGGAAAATCAAAGCATCTAATTCCTTAGCAACCACAACATGCCATGCTAGTTTTGGCCCACTACTCATTTAAAAATTTTTACTGGAGATGCATCACCCCTAAGAATACGCAAAACATGTCCTAACCAACTGCATTGTCATTTCCTTAGTTTATGTTCAATTAGTGCCCCATCCACTTGTATTTCTTGTCTTATTATATGCCCACCACACATCTAATTTCAAAATCCTCATTTTTGCTATATTCATCTTATGGGAGACATCTTTGTCCTTTAAAGCCCAAGACTCCTCATTAGAATAGAGCATAGAAGGCCCTTTAACCTCAAAGAATCTTATCGGATATAGTTTCTGTATCACTTCTCCATTTCATCCAACCCCACTCTAATTCTTTACATACATTGCATCCTCGACAATTCCTCCTAATAATTAAATCTAAACACCTAGGACAGTCACTTTTTAGACAACACAATCATCTATAGTAACTTCAATATTCTACTCGTAAACTAAATATATCCTCAGCGTTTATCTTACACCAAGGACCTGATCTTGTACAAATCCTATAAGGATGTTCATGACTAAGGAGAAAAGATGAAGACTTAAGACAGAACCTTGGTGAAAGCCTATATGATAGAGAATGCTCTACTATTACACCACTACATCTCGTGCTCATGGGTGCTTCATTAAATCAGCAATAAAATTCGTGTATATAATGGAAATTCATTTTCTCTCTAGCACCCAGCACAGCACTTCCCTGAGCATTTCTTCAAATGAGATGTACTAAATAAAGGTAGGTTCTAAACTTAGGGAGTCAAACGTGTAAAAGACTATTTCCTTCAAACAGTAGATTCAGGCCAAAAGTTTCTTACCGCAAGAAGTTGGACACAAAAAAGTATTTAAGTTTAGCTAAACATTGTTAACTTTCCTAAATATTAGAAGTTCTAGGAACCTTCCTTTTGATGTTCTATTTTTGGATGTTGCAAAAAATGTCGTCTCTCTCTTCTTGGCTGTAATTAGTGGTTGTTTTCATTTTCCACTGAACTTCTACGCTTGGATTTGTATTCTAGGAGTGTGTGGGAGGTGCGAGGAGCACACATGTAAATACATTTGGATAGGGAAGACCAAAAAATGTTCCACAGACATACCTTCCAAAACCAGGATATCTGCAAGTCAGTTTCTTTGTAGCCATGATATTCTGTATGCGCTTTCCAATCTTCCACAGAAATTTCACTTTCGCTTCCATGCAGCATCAAGTCAAGGTCTTCAGGGTTTAAACTTCGGAAAAAGGATCTCTGTAGCTGTGGGCTACTTATAATATCAGCAAAACCTTGAGCAAAATTGGTGACCTGGTCAGCAATGGAAGTGACAAAATAATGCTGAATAAGAGAATCAACATACTCGTTCCTATTTTTACTGTTTACTACGATGCTGGTCCCATCAGGGCAAAGCTCAATAACTTTCCTTGATCCTAACTGTTCAATCTCATGAGAAAAGGTGAGACCCAGGGCATCTTGGTCAACTGCCACCGGATCCATCTCCAATATTTGCTTGCAGCTACTATACAGGCAAGGATCTGCATCCCGAACATCTTCTAAAGAAATATCATGCCCAGCCAATTGCAGAAAGAACACACGATCAAAGACAACGCCAACTTGTATTTTATGCATCAAGGCTAAGGCAATCACCCTGCCAGAGAAGTTAAAATATTCAAGGTGCAAAGGATCCACCTTAGATGCTGCAAACAGACAAAATTAACAAACAGAGAATCATTTGTCTTGTTATTGGAGTACAAAACAGAATTGTGTGCCTAGTTATAATTTTAAGTTCCTCCTACGATGATAAAGACTGAAAGAGAACTATCATCAACATCATATTAGAAGAAACATCAGACATTACACACTCGGTGAATGAAATCGTGTTCAGTCAACGACAGTCAATTGTCAGAAGTAAGAAAGAAGTTGTAAGGTAGCTTCACTCTAGATTCTAAAATTCCCATGAATATACCTTTGTAGCGCTAATATTTTTCTATATTGTTTTGTCAAATGAACCATGACCATTGTGGTAATTCCCACCAATCAGGAAAAGATAAGTCCTTAACCATAATAACAGCAGGAAAGTGTGGTGCATCTGCTTCGCACACCACTTCACAACACCCATCATCAGAAGTTACTTGCAACTTCCAGCATATGAGAAAAGATAAGACAAAAGGCACTAGGCAAGAAAATTGATCTTCATCTTTTGTAAAGCTTTTATAAGAAAGGGCGTGTCATTATAAATAAAAAAATCCACGACATTTAAACAGCACCTACAGGGAAACAAGGGGGAAAAAATTAAAGAAGTGAGCTTGTATGGTGTTGCTTTTAAGTACTTATAAGTAGCAAGTCTTGTGAAATGTGTAGCTGATAAGTGGGTAGTAAGTTGTGGATTCTAAAAAGTATATTTCACCCGATTAAATTAAAATTCAAGCAATGCCAAACATGCACTAAATGTAATGCTCGTTTGGGGAATTCTTTCATCAGAAGCAAATTAAAAAAGAGCAATGTGCATTAATTTGCAAATAGATGTTTACAGGAAAGTATGTATCCTTAGTTGCCTCCAAACCTTATTCTCTAAGGCCACAGATAGAAAAAGGGTTCTAGGAAACTGTGCAATTTTTATTTTATTTTTTCGCAGAAAGTTTTTTTCCTTCAATTTTTTATTTTATTTTATTTTATTTTGTGAAGGGGCAGCAGATGGGCTGTATAATTGCAGGTGAAAACAGCAATGCCACGAAAACAGGCATGGGACAGTCCAACCTAAAGATCAAAATTAATTTTTTTATCACACTATATTTTACACAAAAAACTAGTGACGCACAACCAATATGGCAACCAATTGTGATTTTGATCACACGACCCCTGGGAGATATAGAGACCTCAACAGGGAGATATAAGATGATTTTGTACAGGCATAATATGACAATATTATTACATAGTAATACTTAATACACTCTTCCTCCAATGCACTGACACCTATACTAAGAGCCTTAAAAAAATTAGCCGGCAGTGACAAGCAACTGGGCTGGTGGCAATAACATCTTTACAGTGGGATAGAACAAAAATCTACAACCCATTTGTAGAAACCTCCACCTATTAAATCTACCATTAGCGCTACACCAACCCACGTCCACAGAAAAAGAATGCAAAATGAAAAAAAAAAATTGAAATAAACAAGAATTATAGGGGAAAGGGAAAAATAATCAAGCTCAAAAGTTATGTTCAATCATTTTTGTTCACCATCCTCCCTCTAACTTATTCACTCTATGGTACTAAGAAAACTGCCTCTCCTGATATATGATCAATATTATCAAGAACCTTCCATTACATGGTTGAAGGTTGATATCCATCAATTCTAATTTATGTCATGGTTATAAATCTCACTTACCTGTATGCTGGCTAGTTATATAAGCAGAGTAGTCTTTTCATATTCACGAGTTCTTTGTTCTTTTCTATGCACAGTTACTAATCATTGGTGCTTCAAGTGCTATTCTCAATATCCAAAAAACAATTTGAAAATTCAACTGAAATTATTTGTCCATTTTAAATTGGACAACCGTCATGATAGGGCGTGTTCATAAAAATGAAATCTTTATGTACCATTGCTATATATTTCCATTCTTAGAGTGAGATTAAGCAAATGAAGTATAGCATCATTTTATTACTTTTCTGCAGAAAAGTACACAGTGCATTAGGTGAACATCAAAATTATAAACCTGAAATAGAGGGGTAAACTAGAGTTGCTACCTTGAATCATTACCCCTATTGAGTCTATGAAAAACTGAAGTTATATATTCTTCAAGCTACTTGTCATCCCCTCATGCATAGTATTTGGGATGTGATAGGCATACAAGATACCACTTGCAAAATAACAGAAGCTAACAAAAAGCACAATTTGCTGCAACCAAGAGTATAGTATGAATCTTCACACGAGGATGCTTTAGTTAATAATTTTTTCAGAATGTGTGCATGAAAGATGAGGAAACCTAACCTGGATTTGGGAAAAACCTTCTGCGATCATTAGGGCAAGCCAAGAAGAGTGCATTTTGAGGGTTGAAGATTGCTTGACATACCAAGAAGAACCACTCCCTCAAGACACCAGGGCCTGTTGCCTCCTCGTTCTTGAACTCCATAAATAAGCCAGCACGCAGTGAGTCCAGTTCCGCATGTGCAATGTACTCAAATGATTCTGCCAACAAATGTGAGCGGTCAATGAGCATCTCGTGCTGCTCATCGTACTCATCCTTCACTTCAGGGAGTATCATCATGGCTAAATGCTTCCTTGCCTCAAAATTAGTCACTTCCTTGTGCTCAAGAATCCACTGGTGCTCATCGCTCCTCTTTGCAAATCTAACAATAAGATAACACAAGGCATCCTTCTTCTTTCTCATTTTCTCCCAAAAAACCTCTTCTGCACCGTTATAAAGTTTAGATATACTATTCAGCTCCTTCAAGATTGCAAGATACTGGCACCATCCGAAGAAAAGGGTCTGACTATCCGATTTCGCTCTCATATCTACCTGCTCCTCAATTTTCCCCAAACACTCCTCCAACTTCCCCAATAAATCAATAAAAATCTCGTGCAAAAATATGATTTCCTTCCCATAACATACCCAACTTTGCTCGCTCAAGGGAAACTTAACAGGGCCACAAAAAGTGATTTCTAGCATGATCTTGTTTCTCACTGGGACAACAAAGGCTGTGAAATCTCGGACATCACTCAACAGGGGCCCTACAAACGAGCTCGACTCCATACTCAGCACTAAATCTTGTGATAACTTGGCTGCTAATTGACTAACAAATGGAAAAATATCATGAACCCCAATCGACTCCTTCTTCACCCCAACCTCAAGAAACTCCACCATCGCCCCCATAGTACTTCGACACACATTATACAAGGGATCATCAGTGCCAGCTGCCCTACTCAACAACTTACAAAATTCTAAAACAATCGGTGCACACTGACAATACATATGCTTAGGTAAAACATTCTTACTTGATTCAATGAACTGTTTGATGGCTTCATTAGCAGCATCCCTGTTCGGTTTATGAGATGACATGTAAAGCATCACCAGGGCCGCAGGGGCAGAGGAAGAGAGGAAAACCTGCAAATGCCCAGACGCCTTGTGAGAGTTGGTGCGCGGGGTCCTGGACAGAAAATCAGCAAGCAATGATTTGACAGTTTTTGGAGGAGGCAGTTCGGGCAGCGAAGGAGGCGGCGTGTCTTTGTAAAGCTGGAAAATTGTGAAAATAATGTCGTTGACGAGCTGCCAGGCCTGAGGATGCTCGGTGCTCCGCATTCGTCCAACCAGCTGCAATCCTGCGTCGTTTTGGATCTTGCATTCTGCCAGAGTTTGTTCCCACTGCAATTGCTTACCCCGGTATATCAATCGCTGCTCGAATACAGGAATTCCAGTAATAGACTCTATCTGTTCATGAATATCCTTAATCGTAGTGGAGCAATCGGTTTTGAGAACAAGGGTATGGTCAGATAAAATACGGACAAAAAATTGAATGCTATTGACAGAGCAAGTTGACTCGGTGAGTGATGATCGCTGGGGCCGGGACAAGGGAGGTGGAGAAGGTGGAAGGGCAGTTTGGTCTTTTCGCATCCTAGCGGCGGCGGGCGGCGTATTCATGTCGATGATGAAAGAATCGTCGGCATAGTAATCATCGAGCTTCCTTTTGGAAAGAGAAGACGACATCTGGGGAGTGAAACGGAAGTTTTACGATGGGCCTGAGCCCATGGAATCAAAACCCCCCAAAAACCCTTTTACTGTGTGCGTTTTCAGAGTACGAAAATTAGGGAAGAAGACTCAAAACTGATTTGTGTGCGTGTGAGCAGAAAATATGGGTGGAATTACGAAAGAATATGTATATATACTCCTGCGGATGCTTAATAGCCCTTTTCTTTTTCTTTTTTAATTAAAAAAAGATTTATTCAAATCCCAATACAGAATATTATATTAGGAATATTTTTTTTAATTTTTTTTTTTTTTTGTATATTCTCCCTTGACATTAAGATTGACATTTTATTTATGTCTCGAAAATTTAATCATTTATTGAAAAAAGTGTCGCTAATATCATTATTTAAAAATCCGTCAAATCAAATTTGATATATACTTATAATATGATTTAAGATTTTTTTTTGTTTTAGAGAAGGCAATAAAAAAGCATAATTAAAAATAGAGATAATAATTCTAAATTCAGTATTTTTAAATTTGCTCAGAAGATTAACGCAAAAAAAAAAAAAAGCTGCACAAACAAGGGTCAAAAGTCAAATTCTCTTAAAAAAAATTAATTTTATCAATCAAATCGGTCCGATTCACTTGATTTTGCGAGTTAAAACACTAGTTTTGTATTTTTATAGAAGTTTTTTTTATCTATTAAACTCTTTTCGCATATAACTCTATTGATTGTGAATTAGTACCGATTGTGTCCTGTATAACATTAGTTAAAAGTCTAAATAGCACAAAATCCTCTTACCTATTGGACATATTGCGGAAAACCCTCCATACTTTTTAAAAATAGCACAAAGCATCATTCATATTCGAAATTTTTAGTACAAAATACTCTCATCGTCCATTTTTCCAATAAAAATTTGTGAAACGGCGAATATAAGCTCTCATTTAAATAAAAGAAGAAAAAATTAAAAAATAATTTCAACTGTAGCCCCAAATATTTTTAAAAAGTACAAACGAGTCCAATGAATTAGGGATAATTCTTCTTCTTCCTTAACCCACCCGTACTCTATTCCACTCCCACACCCCAAATACCAAACCCAGTAAGTATAGAGGCCACCTTCCACCGCGACAGCCACCACCTTCTATCACCATATTCAAATCAGAGCTCAATAATCTTGAAAGACAACAGATTCTGGTTTGGAATGCCAGGAAGTCTTGGAAATTCTCTGATTTCTGTTTTGATATTGGCTAACAAATAACATTAATCTTGGGGGTTGCATTCCAGTCAGCATTGGAAAATTGGGTAAAAGTTTGAATGAATGATAATCTAACCGGTTGCTTGCCTCCAGAGATTGGAATTCTAAAGAAATTGACATTATCTGATGTTAGTGTCAATAATCTCCAGGGGTCATTACCTACGGGTATTAGTCGTACGATGAGCTTGGAACAACTAGATGTGGGACGCAACCGCCTCACTGGAGAGGTGCCCGCCACTGTGTGTCGCCTTCCCCAGCTGTTCAACTTTACTTACTCATTCAATTACTTCACCAAGGAGGCTCTGGAATGCGCTAAATTTGGTGGAGGGACAGTGTCCGATGGGCGGGAGAATTGTATTCCGAGGAAGAGTGATCGTCTAATGCTGCTAAGCTGTTTGATTATAGCAAGTCCAAGTGCGGCGGTGCCGCACTGCCGGCAGCAGCTTTGGTATAAAGCCTAAACCAAGGAAGAGGCCACAAGTTCAGACAAAGCCGCTATCTCCAAAGCCATCTATTAGGCCAAGCGGGGGTGGGATGGGGTATGGGTATGGGTATGGGTTTGGGTTTGGGTTTGGGTTTGGGGTTTGGGTTTGGGTTTGGGTTTGGGAAGAAGAATAATTATCCCTAATTCGTGTGGGCTCGTTTGTACCTTTTTAAAACATTTGGAATTATAGTTACAATTACTTTTTTTTTATTTTGTTTAAATAAAATAATATATTCGTCATCTCACAATTTTTTATTAAAAAAATAAACAGTAAGAATTATTTCGCACTAAAAGCTTCAAATAGAAACGTTTTGTACTATTTTCTAAAGATATGAAAGTTTCCCACAATATGCCCAGTAGGTAAAGAATTTTGTACTGTTTAGCCTTAATTAAATTAGGGTTTACTTTAATTGGAATATATATATATATATATATATATATACACACACCATAAAATTAATTAAATTGTATATAATTTTCAAAATAAAACCTTGTGAATTGAAGGTACACGAAAGTTGAGTCCCAACTTTTTATTTTCTTTTGGGGATTTTTCTTTATAGGACTGCCAACGTAGATTTAGGAAGTGGTTAGGATTGTAAAATTTAAAATATGGATGTGACCGATATTCTTATTTTTAAAATTAAAAACTGTAAACAAAATAGGGAAAATCATAAAATATAGCAGCAGCAGTATTTTTCAGTATCCAACCTAATTTTCAGATTTAAAAACTTACTATACTATTGCCAAATTAACAGGGACTATTGATTATTCCCTCTTGAAGAATATAAGGCACAAATTAATAGGGAAATGAGTTCGGGTAGCCACCCTTCAAAATGTTTTTGTCCAACTGGCCTTTAACTAAATTTCTCAAAGTAAAAAGAAATTTAATTATTTAAAAGTGTGAAATGACTACTATAACCTTCCATTGTAAAATCAAATTGAAGGATGAATTGAAACTTTTATTCACGTCAAAAACTATTCTTTCCCAAATTGAAAATTGAAAACCTCATTCTCCTTCAAATTCACAAAAATCATCTTCTCCTTGACTTC
>CAIGRP010093276.1:0-14947 GCA_903798385.1 Fraxinus cuspidata | reverse complement strand
AACCATTGGACAGGTCAACGATAAATTTATTTATTACTAACTGAAAATTGAATTGTCGATTAATCAATCAATTAATTAATTAAGGATTAAATACAAAAATAATTCCCTCATTCCCGGCACTAGGTTGCCACTTCATGTTCATAACTACATTATAGCATCTATTAAAGCTTTGCTGTCCCCTTGATTGTACAATTATTTAATTTAGCAAAGATTAAATTATAGGAAGATTAAGTCAACAACGATTATTCTGGCTTTATATTTTATTTATTTCTTTCGCTTTAAGTTTAGAAATTAAAAAAAATTAAATACATCTTACGTTATGCATCTATTAAAAGATTCAATAATACTTATATCTATTGTGAAGATTTAACACATCAACAAATGATATATTTATCGTGATTTGATTCACAATACATTTAGAATTTATTCTACTCTTATATTAAGTGTTGACCTCAAAAATTGGCTCCGACACGTGACCAACAGAATAAGTCTTCACGTATGCTCCTCCCTGCGCACGGTAGCACGTCGTTAGTCACTCGTGGCCTTTTCCGGTTGGGGTGGAAGCGGCCGCGAGTACTCCGACGGTCAAGTCAGTATTTTAGTCAACCGGAAAGTGGTACCCGGCAGTGTAGTTGTCATCGGAACGTAGGGAAGCATGTGTGTAAATATGGTGAACGGTTCTTTAAAGTTAAAAGATTTGAATGCAAGTGTTAGCAAGAAAAAACGAGGAACCCCTGACCTACTATTGTGTGGGGGTATTTATACTAGAGAAGGGGAGAGGAGAACCATTGGATAGGGGGACACGTGGCTTCAGATCTCAGACGTAACATCCTTTTATAGGCGTCAATTGTCAATCCGTAGGTTGGCGAACATTAAATGATTTCTGACGTATTAACTGAGTTGACCGTTTGTAGCCTGCCACACATCCCATCAATCAATTAGGGACTTGATTTTTGATAGATTTCCTAACAAAAGATTCTAGTAGAGGTGCGGTGAGGTGAATTGTGAGATGTAATGAATGCGGAGTTCGGGCCTTTGCATCTGTCGTGAATGGCGGATGTGTTTGGTTTTTCTACAAGGTGGGCGTAAGTGTTTCATTTTGGATTTATGGAATCAATTCGTCCGACGTAGATACAGTTCATCTGTCCCGTGGTGACACCAGATCAGTTCGGACAACACGTGGCGGATGAGGTGAATAGACGAGGTGGAGGGCCTCAGAAGGCCCGTGACAGTAAGTATAAGGATTCAGTGATAGTCTCAACTATTAATGAGTTCGTTCATTTTTTTGTTTTTTGTTTTTTTGTTTTTTTTCTCCCGAGAAACCTCCAAACACATAGACATCTTTGGGTACCACTAAAAAAAAAAAGAAAAAAAAAACTTCACAGAATCTCGATTTTAAAGTAGTGGCTTTCGAAACATTCTGAGCACCATATTCGGCCCACATATGCCTCAAAGTTTAGTACTTCAATAAAAAATAAACATTCAAATAAGAATAATATTCGTGACATATGTAGTAATATTTTTTCACGCTATAAATTTTTTTAACAACAAAAGTTAACTTTCATTAAGTTAAATAGTTGCTAATACGACCAAAGATACTATTTGTTATGCCTTGTCAACAAGATTCCCACCCAAGTCCTCTTGACGAAGCAGTTTCACTTGGACCTGCCAAAGCCCTCCTGCCTCGGTGGTGAGGCTCAACGAGGTTCAATCCGAAGCTCTACCACGACGAGTGATGACTGTTGAAATTTGGTTTAGAGAATGAAAATAAAACTAAATTGACTTTTGTGTCAACTTCGACCAAATATTTGGACTTGATCCAATAGTCAAATTTGACAACCAATTATGTATGAATGAGAAAATGCAATCCAAAGTTAGATAGAAAAGATAATATACGGGCTAAAAAAAATGGCTAACTCTATCGCTCGAGCGATAGTCTAGCAACAGGCGAGTGAGAGAAGCTTTGATGAAAATGTGTCAATATCACTTGAGCGAGAGCCTAGTGACAGGCTAGAGACAGTAAATGCTATGACCTTTGGTAAAGGTTGCTGAGTTTTGGGAACGACACTTCACAACCTTTCCTCTTCTATATATAGTATCCTTTGGACATCCATTAGGCATCTCATATCATTTTGCATTGATCAATACATCAAAACTCTTGTAAAATACTCTCCAAAATCATTCCAAAACCATTTTCTCTTAGAGAGAGAATTATCATTCCAAGTTCGCTGTTGCTTGTTGTTTGAAGTGCTTCTACCACAAATTGTATCCGTTGTATTTTAGGAGACAAGTGTCGTAATATGTCAGCACCGTTGCAAAGCAATATTGTCTTATGGAGAAAGTGTTTTCACTTACCTCGGATTTTGTTCTTTACTTTGTTTTCTTCTTCATTTTCTAGAGTTTAATTATGCTCATGCGAATTAAATTTGAATATATTCTTTGTCTAAACAACCATTTACATATAGTAACGCACCAACAATCTTAAGACAATATCATTTGTTTGTGGTTGTTGTTGGACATCCTTTCTTCATCTTTGGAATAAGCTTTTGTGTGCTTTTCATTTCTTTCATTATTTTGTACATTGAACTTATGTTTATAACAGAAATAAATCCTATAGAGACTACTTCGAGTCAAACAACAAATGGTGGTCATACCTATATCAAACTCTCACATCCCACATGGGGAAAAATTGGAAAAGTTTGCAAGTGTGGATCTTAAAAGATGGCAATAAAAAATGTTGTTTTATCTTACTACTTTGAATTTGGCAAAGTTCCTAAAAGAAAGGGCTCCTACTATACAAGAAGGAGAAAATAATAGGGAATTAATTATTGCATTGGATGCATGGAAGCATTCAGATTTCCTTTACGAAAATTACATTCTAAATGGATTGGACAATACACTTTATGGAGTGTATAGTTCAATGGACTCAACCAACATCTATGGGATTCATTGGAAAATAAGTACAAGACCGAGGATGTCGAAACGAAGAAGTTCGTTGTTGGCATGTTTTTGAACAAAACGGTAGACTCCAAAATCGTGATAAGTCAAGTACAACAACTTTAAGTTCTACTTCATGATATACACGCTGAAAAGATGGAATTGAGTGAGTCCTTCCAAGTTGCAGCCATCATTGAGAAACTCCCTCCTATGTGGAGAAACTTCAAGAACTATCTCAAGCATAAATGCAAGGAGATGAGTTTGGAGGAATTGATAGTCCGTTTGAGGATCGAGATAAAATCTATTGTTCAACTTGGAGCAAATTTTGTTGAAACTAGTTCGAAGGTTGTCAACAAGTAATGAAAGATCTCCGATCTTATACCAAAAAGAGACAAATCCAAGAATGCCAAGAAATTTAAAGGTAACTGTTACAATTGTGGAAAAGATGGATATCGCTCTAATGAATGTCGAAAGCCTAAGAAGAACGTACAAGCAAATGTGGTTGAAAGAGACACCCTTTCTGAAAGGATACAACAGATGAATCTTTTAACGATTGTTTTTGAATGTAACAATGTTGGAAATTCAAGATAATGGCGGGTTGATACTGGTGCTACCCGAAATATTTGTGCAAATAAGACTATGTTCTCTAACTACAAAGAGTTAATTGGAGAACAACTTTTTATGGGAAATTCTGCAAGTTCTAAAGTTAAAGGACAAGGGAAAGTTACTTTGAAGATGACATATGGTAAAGAGGTCATCCTCAACAATGTCCTACATTTTACGGACATTCGTAAGAATTTTGTATCCGGGTCTCTACCGGCAAAAATGGATTTAAACTGTAAGCCATATATTCTCTCATCTTGAGTGTCATTTGGGGTAACACAAATACATCTACAGTAAGTCATATACTCTCTTCTCTTAAGTTAAACCTTTTGTTGATAAAATTAGATTTTTCAATAGCTACTTTTAGTTTGGTTTTTGTTGATTGTTCCTTATCATGCGATTCCGCTTATATATCTTGTCGTACGTATTTGTCTCATATTTAAAGCTTCTCTCACATTCAAATTCAAAAAATCGTCGACTAGTAACATGTCCAAACATAGTGGAATTAGCTTGTCTGGATGCGAGTGGACCCGGTATATGTTGTCTGCGTTAACGATACAAAAAATGACGTCAACAGATTGATGCCTTCTATGGAAAATTGCCACTATAACCACGACCATTTTCGTGGAAAAGTTCGCGAAAAAATAGCTGGGTATCCCCCTTGAAAAATGATATGTTCTAGAAACGGAACGAGTAGAAGCCCTAGGAGTTCAAAAAAAATTTGAGAATTCAACAAAGGGAAAAATAAGTTCAAACCACGATGTCTCTCACAGGTGGGTGAGAGAAAACCATGATGAAGGGATTTCTGAAGCCGTAGCCCAAGTGTTGCCCTATGGTTGATCTTATATTTTGATTTAAACAAACAAAGTAGTTTATCTCTAATGTTTGTATTCGAGTCTTCATCGTTACAAGTTGATCAAATTGGAGACAAAATAATTGCTATCAAAAGACCTGTAGTTGAAAATCAAGAAAATTCAAGATGGATTCGAAGATTTACAATTGGAGACAAATCGAGCACTCGCATTAATTGAAAATTGAGCAACAAATCAAGCACTCACGCCATCAATCGAAGATATTAGAACTAGATGTTTGAGCTCAATTGTAAAGGTAAAATAATTTAGTCATTATCAATGACTCATTAGAAGCTCAAGTAACGAATTTTTATGCACGAGAAAAAGTTTGCACAAAATTTATTTTTCAAAGGTAAGAATCTTAATTTTATTTTCAAACCTACTAGCATCACATATCTTGAAAAATCAAGTAAAAACATCATTTATAAGCTTACATTGTCTCAAACAAACGAGAGAAGACGAAAAAATTCGGCCCATTCGGACGTCCGGTTCATCCGTAACGGTCAATTTTTCGACCATTCTAATTTCTGACGAGCAACGTCTAAATCAGTCGTTCGTAATAGTACCGAATGTCCAGATGATCATCTAGTTTGGCAGAGTTTTTGACATTTTTCAATTGCTATAAATATCAACTCACTTGTCATTTATTACAACATTCAAGAGCATTCAATTGAGATTTTTTTTAGCAAAATTATATTGATTTCTCATCTCATTTATTATTATCAAATCATTTTAGCTTTGAAAACTTTTGATCAAATTAATTTTTGAAAATCATTCTACACATCAAAGTTTTTCATACCTACCATTTGAGCTTCATTCATTGCTACCTATTAAAGTGTTAGTCTATTTCTGTCAGGTACTTAATTGTGATCATATTATTTATTAAAAGAGAAGTTTCATTTGTAAAACCAACATTTTTTAAAACTTCTAGGCCGTGTTGAGGTCTCGCAAGGCTCAATGTTGTACAAAGATCGGTGTTCTTTATTTGTAAGTAACTGGGAGTGTTGTAAAGGGTTGGATTGCACCATAGTCTATCAACATAGTGAAAAGGCCTTGCTCGTGCCGGAGGGCTCGGTAATGGAGGACGTAGATCATTGCTTTGGATCGAATGTCCACAATTTTATTGTTTGCATCATCTCTCCCTTTACCCTCCCCCTTTTGTTTAGCCATTCTTGGGCCTTCAACAAGTGGGTCGACGCTGAGAGGCCTTGCAACTCTATTCGGTCATCTCCAACGAAGCCATTTGCATGGTTCTCGTAAGAAAAGATGGTACCCTCTAGTTGTCTATTTGTTACATGAGTAAGGCACTCTTGGCAGCAGAGACCTACTATCCTAATATGGAGAAGTTATCTCTAGCCTTGGTCATCACATCTAGAAAATTGAGACCATACTTTCAAGCTCATAAAATACTATTATTAACCAACTTCTCGCTCAACCAAGTGCGTCGGAAACCTAAAATGAGTAAGGGACAAAGGTATGGCCGCGTACCTCAAATTGGTAATGAGTCTTCTGCAATCTTTTGAAAGATTCGAGTAAGCTCAAATTGGTAATTGTCTCGTATTGATACAAAAATCACTACAGTAGGGATACTATTGACCCACATTGAAAAAATAATGTGATCCAATTTGTACGAAAGTGCGACAAATGCCAACGTTTCTCTCATATCCAAAAGAAACCTTCCCAAAAGCCAACAACATCCAGTCCATGGCCATTTTTCAAATAGGAAATCGACCTTATAGGCCCCCTACCCAATGGTAGAGATAGTGCAAATTTTGCTATCGTTGCCAGATTACTTCACAAAATGGGTTAAAGCCGAACCGTTGGTAAAAATTACAAAAGCCAATACTTCTAAGTCTTGTGGAATAATATTGTATGCCGATTCAGAATTTTCCATTCAATTGTGTCATTTCGGCTAAATGAACTAGTGCTTCGGAGGGTTTCCCTATCCTTCAAAGAACTAGGGTAGGTACAATATGTCTAAACTTGAAAGGTCCATACCACATCAGGAAGAATTACGACGTTATACCTGTCAGATAGAAGACTTGGATCAGAAAATGTAGCCTCACCCAGAATATACTACCATGAATGGGCTTTATGGCCTGAAGATCTTTTCCAGCCCATGTAAAATTTCGAAGTGATTCAATGAAAGTATGTTTTGTTTAAAAGGTTCAAAACATATGCCTACCATGACGCAAATGAACATTATGGGATAAACCCATACATGGATGAACCATTCATCATGTATGAAGCATAGGTGCCTCGGAATAGAGGATCAGATCCCTAAAGAGATTACCTGATTCTTCGAGGCATACAACACATGGCTCCTATGACGAAGCTGAACATCATGGGAAAAGTCTCTACAAGGATGAGCCAACCACCATGTATGGTAGTGTAGGTACCTCGAAGAAGAGGATTAGATCCCTAAACAAATTACCTCATTGATTTTCTAAGAAGTACAACATATGCCAACCATGACGAAGCTAAACGTCATGAGAAAGACCCTACATAGATGAATCATCCATCATATATGGAAGCATGGGTGCCTAGAAGAAAATAATCAAATCCCTAAAGGAGTTACCTCATTGATTATCTAAAGCGTACAAATTATGCCTACCATGATGAAGCTAAACATCATGGAAGAAGTCTCTCCATGGATAAACCATCTACCACATATGGAAGTGTGGGCGCCTTAGAGAAAAGAATCAGATCCCTAAAGGGATTACCTTATTAATTCTCCGAGGTGTATAATACATGCCTCCCATGATGAAGTTAAACGTCATGGGAGAAGCCCCTACATGGATGAACCATCTACCATGTACGGAATCGTGGGCTCCTCGGAGAAAAATGATCAGGTCCTTAAAGGGATTACCTCATTAATTCTCTGATCGTACAACACATGCCTCCCATGACAAAACTGAACGTCATGGGACCCCTACATGAATGAATCTTCCACCATGTATGGAAGCATGGGCACTTCAAAAAAGAGGACCATATCCCTAGAGAGATTACCTCATTGATTCTCCAAGGCATGCACATATGCCTCCCATAACGAAACTGAATTTCATGTGAGAAGTCCCTTCATGGATGAGCTATCTACCATATATGGAAGTGTGGGTGTTTCAGAGAAGAGGATCAGATCCCTAAAAGGATTACCTCATTGATTTTTCGAGCATAAAACACATGCCTCCTATGAGAAAGCTGAATGTCGTGAGAAAAGCTCCTCTATCGATAAATCCTGCACCATGTATGGAAGCATGGACACCTTGGAGAAGTAGATCAGACCCCTAAAGGAATTACCTCATTGATTATCTAAGATGTACAACATATGCCTCCATTGATGAAGTTGAATGTCATGAAAGACGCTCCTACACATATGAACCATCCACCATGCATGGAAGCGTGGGCGCCTCTAAAAAAATGATTAGATCCTTAAATGAATTACCTCATTGATTCTTCAAGGCGTATAACACGTTTCCCATGAAATAAATGAACGTCTGGGAGAAGCCCACACATGGATGAACCATCCATCATGTATGGAAGCATGGGAACCTCGGAAAAAAGGATCAGATTCCTTCCTAAAGGGATTACCTCATTGATTCTCTGAATTGTACAACACATGCCTCCTATGGCGAAGCTAATATAAGTAATTAGTTGAGTATAAAAACTATCTTAAAGTTAAGCCCAAAATTAGAGTGATCTAATAAAGAATTAAGTAACTGGGCTTTAGGCTTCTAAGTTAAGTGTGAGCTGAATTATATGTGTAGAGACAAGCTCCATTAAAGTTGTATTTGATTATGGGCCAAACACATATGGAAACTATATATAGTGTTATGGACCCCAATTCATATGTGATTCTCATTCTTTGAGTCATCCCATCAACACAATAATATAAGAGAAAACATATTAAAAAGGAAGATCAAAAACCAACAATCACTAATCAAGATGAAGGAATTCAAGAATCAAGGCTTTAGATCAAGAAGCAAAACCAAGAACAGGAATTAAAGAATCGAAGAAGGCAAAATTCAAGATTATAGAATAAGAAGCCAAAATCAAGATGAAGAACCCAAGAACCAAAAGAGTCAATATCAAGATTCAAGATCCGGAATCAAGATCCAGTATTAAAGAACCATTTCCAATGAATAAAGGTATGTCCGCATTTAATAATTCTCTTGGTGATTTGACATGGAGGATATTGACAATAAAAAAAAAATTAGGCTTTCAAGTTTTGAGATTTAAAGTTCCATAAAAATTCTAACATTAGATTCTTGTTGTTTACTAACTGAAATAGCAACTTCTATAAATGAGATAAAGTTTAGGTTTTGTTTGGATGAAATTTCTACTTTTTTTTCTTGTATGATCCCCAACAAATTTTTTTAAGAGACATGTTCATCAACTCTCCAATGTTGGTAGACTTCCTGATTCTATTGGTTCACTTTGGTGTGTGAGAATGGAAAAGGTGGAGTCTCTTTGGTTTCATGAAGGCTAGGAAAAGTTTGTTGAAGACCATTTTGTCAGTTATGGCTACTTTTTACTCTTTAAATAAACTGGAAATTTAAATTTTAATGTGCCACTCAAGTTCAATATCCTTAGTCGGATTAATCTATTTGGACAGAAGAAAATTAAAGAGAGATTGACTTGGGTGTTGTAGTTCTAGTTTTCTATTTTAATTTTTTCTGCAAGAAAAAGAACAAAAAAAATTAAAATTGAAAGACTAAGGGAGCAATCAATTTCAAATCTTGGTACTTAAAGTTTATTTCGAATTACTAATTTTCTAAAATATATTAATTGAAACAACATGTTACAAAAGTAACATCTCTTGTCTAAATTAATTTATTTGGAATATTAGGAAGATTGTGAGTACGTAGTTCTGAGGATATTCTCCGACCAAAAGGAATGTCAATATTTGGCCGAATTATTTACATACATGTGGTAATAAATATGTGATAATTGTAAAGTTTTCCATTATATGAATATTGAGTCAGTCCAAAGATAGACTTGATGATTGACCGGATTTACTGTCAAAATTTGATTATTATACCAAAAGTGCCACTTACAAGTTGGTATTTATGTCCAAAAACTAAATATCAATGTTGCGCTCGGTCTCTTGTAATGGGGCGCACCATTATTTGAAATTATTGATTGTCAATTCCGAATTCTAATGTGAACGTGTTATTAGGTTTAAGTTCTTTATTTAGTTAATCCATCAAATTTTGCAATATCTGCCAACATCGATTCAATTTTTGTGCTTGAACCAAAGTTTAAGGGCTGGAAAGAGAACATTTGTATCGTTCTTGGTGGCATGAATCTAGACCTTGCGTTAAGGATTGAACAACCTACTACTTTACGAGATAAGAGTTTCATTAATAAAATGGGACTCAAATAAGTGGGATCGTTCAAAGTGCATAAGTCTTATGATCACGAAGTTTGGAATTCCAACAACATTTAGGAGTGCTGTGTTCGATAAGGTTACTATTGCCAAGAAATCTCTTAAAGAAATTTAAAAAATGCTTTGTAAAAGGCGATAAGGCTGAAATTAGTATGATTCTATTGGATTTTGTTTCACCAAAGTATAAAGCTAAAGAAATCATACAGGAGTACATCATGGAGATGTCTCATCTTGTTCAAAACTGAAGACATTAAAATTTGAGTTGTCTGATGACTTTCTCGTGCGTTTAGTTTTAATTTCTATTCCTTCACAATTAGTCTAATTTAAGGTCAGTTATGACTATCAAAAAGGGGAAATGGACTCTTTATGAATTCATTTCATATTGTGTGTGTTGAAGTTGGAAATTGTTTGGACAAAATAAGCCAACTTGGGATGTAAATAGGAATTCGATTGAGTGTTTTATCAACAGGATATCAGCAGTAATACAATTATCTCTTTTCCTCTTGATGGAGATATTTGAAATATGAATGTGTAAAGGTACTTTCAATATAAGGCTTTTTTATTCTCCTCTTCCCTTGTTTCCTCTTCCACCCTTTTATAGGGAGGAATCCTGCATGCATTCTTCATTTTCAGTCTGTCAGCTATAGTACCGAGCAGAGAAGGTACATTCTTTGTCACATTTAGATTGGTCAAAGAGCTCGGCTTTTTAGGTCATTATGAACTAATACCATATGTGGTTCCCAACAATTAATGAATTACTTAGGGAGTGAAGCTAAAGCATCTCATTAGTGTGAATAGTGGGCACTGATGTAAGACCTGGATGATGTCACTTAGTTGTGGATGGTTCGTACAATGTGTAAGAAGGTTTTAATCATTATGCTTCCTTGGGCCTCGGTCAACTACATAATTTACCTGACCTCATATTCCCAAACTCGCATTAGCACAGGCTTATGGTGCACGTCAAACTGTATTTTGCCAACCTCGTAAGTCGCTTGCCAACAGTTACCCCCGAGGTCAGTACTTCGCCTATGTGACGGGCTGACCTTAGCAAAGCTGGGCACACCTTTTTATTTTTAAAATTATAACATAAATTAATGATATGGACTAGTGTCACGCTGTGAATGGCATTGAGCTGTCATCCATTTTGATTTCTTCCCCTGGAAGTTTCCATGAAACGGCATCGTCTTACGGCAATAAAATCAAACCATCGATTTTTCCTCCCTTTCTTCATCTTACGATCCAGATTGCACCTTTTAATATTCCCCCTTTTTAAATGAGTTTTATCCTTTCTCTTCTTGATTTTTACTTTTGATCCCTTCAATTTTTTGCTCCCTTAAATATTTTCTCCTCAACCCGATTTACTTTTTGAGTGAGATCGGCCATACTCAGGTATTCCCTTTAGCAAGAGTACCTTTCATTTTCCTATATTTTGTTTTACTCCTAGTTTTATATGAGTTCGGACGAATCACAGGTACAGTCCTGGGGTAACCGATAGGAAGAAACCGTACTTTCTTCTTCCTCTCCTTCATTCAGCATATCTTCTACAAGTTCAAACGGTTAGGAGATTTTAACACCAATTCCCATTACTTCAGTCTACCCAAAATAACCTAATATTCATAAGAATAAGGACCAGAGTCATGGGAGAGAAGAAATGAGTTCATAGGGGGGTAATGAGGAAAATACTCAGTAATGGGGAGCAGACTCTTATAGGTCGGTGGTAACGGGGGATATGCTTGCTAGTTGGAGAGCCAAGTATAGTTCCTTAGTTCGGTAGAACTAATAATACCGTCTTCATCCGCTCGAGCTAATACTCTCCCAGTAGGATGTATAGCTTTAAATTCGGCAATCCTTCAGGTCGGCTTGTGGCTTCCCTTCCTCGGGGTAATAAGTTAATTTTTGTCCTCATGGGGAATAGCTCCTACCCAACTCTGTCCTAATGGGTGGAGGAATTTAGTGGCGACTCTAATTTTATGGAATCAACTAGGTCATCCCGAACTTAGCATATCCCATTTCAATTCTCTTTTTTCATTTAAAAAGGATGGGAAAAACTCGAGTTGGTGATATAACAGTGTCAAACCTAGGACGGGGGTCCTTTAGTATTAGATACCCCTCCTCAATAAGAGGGTGGAAGGAGTAGTTTTTCTATGTACTGGGGGAATGGTAATTCCATCCTACCGAGGTGAATAGAGAGAGTGTAGTCCCTACTCTCTATCACCCTTTATGTAAGTGAAAATTACTTTTGATTTCTGTTTTGGTTTTTATGTCGAGATCATTCTTTTAATTGCCTTACTTTCCTCCTGCAGTTTACAAGGCATCTACTTTGAGTTTGGCCACCCGGAGACAGGCTGATGCCATCCGAGCTCTACCAAAGTGGCAAAGATCCTGCAAGTTCGTGATCTCTGACACAAATTTATTCCAAGCGGGCCTATTTCAGTCCCTGCCACCAACTCTAATTTCAACCCGAACTGCAACTTCGGCCCCTACCTCTTCTCGTAAGTATGCTTCACGTTGTCCTTTTTTAATATTTATTTTTAACATGATACTGATCTCATATCAAAATTGGTTTAAGACCAAGATCCAAAAATGTTGGGGTATAAGGTAGTAGCGGCAGTTACTAAAGGAAAAATGAAAGACACCCTTACCGAGGTCGTGGTCCATGCTGAGGAAACCGAAGTTGAACCTGAGCAGCCTTTGAAGCGATGCCGATCTAAGGAGCTATCTAGACATTCTACTCCACCAGCCCCTTCATCTAAAAAGTCCACTTCTCCCATGCCCCATTAAGGGTCAGTTAGTGCCTGTTGCTATCCCTTTGGCCAATGCAGACAGCTCTTTGAAGTCGCAGTATAAGTGCCCATACCTATACAGACCTAATGTTGATAACTTGGTGGCCACCGACCTGAGATCTCCCTCGACTTCTTAAGAGCTCCATCTCCTGCTAGGGAGTCCATAGCAACACTACCTTCTCCCTTAAGAGAATCAGCAACTCTCCTTACCAGAAGTTGGAATAAGAAGGAAAGGCAGTTTTTGGCTAAGATACCTGTTGGTGAGGCTATTATCCCAGCTCAACTCCATAGCCACTGGTCTATTTTGTATATGATGTCAGTGGCTGAGAAGATGATTTTCAAGTTAATTTATTTTTAAGGACTAGATTTAAATAGGGTATTTTATAACTCAAACTCTTCTCCTATTTGTTAGGTAAAAGCAGAGCTGGATAAGATGCTTGAAGTGAGAGATCGGACCTCAGCTTTGTTTGACAAGGTCGAGGCATAAAAGGCGAGTTTTGTTGAAAATGAGAGGGACTATGAAGATCGCCTAAATAAGATAGGAGAAGAGCTTAATACCAGGCTGACCACCGAGCTAGAACTTATGGATGAAAACAATGCTCTACAACTCTGGGGAGAAAAAGCCACAACCCGAGCTAAGAATGAGAAGAAAAGAGCTGATGACAAAAAAGCTCGGGCCGAAAGGCAGAGCTCAAAGCCTCCAAGGCTATTGATAACTAGAAGGCCTCTCTTGAGTTTGATGTCTTAGCTCAAGATGCATATGTTGTGGCCTTAGGCGAAATTATTAAACATATAAACAGAGAGAGGCCAAGCTTCGATACTTCCTTTTTGGTGGAGGCGTACAAAAAGCAATAGAAAGAGTTCAAACAATTGTCGAGGGCAGCGGGGGTCCTGATCTCACCAGCTGATAAGGATGTTGCAGAAGAGTTTGTGCCTCCTTAGTATCTCCCTGCTTTATGAACTTATTTTTTATATTGAAATTTGTTAAGTTCCGGATTTATCTTTTGTAACTCTAATCTTCAAATGAATGATTTATCGATCATATCTTTTGTTTTATGTTATTATTCCTACATTTTTATAAAGATGCAACTGAAATTCATGAAGCCTATTTAAGCTAAGTGTTTGCAACTTGTGATACCTTAGCTCGACCTGCTAATTGAGTAAGGCTTGAATGATTTCCTCATTTAAGAAATTCTACTAAGTATTACATCACATGCAACCTTAGCTCGGCCTGCTTATTGAGCAGGGCTTGAATGATTTCCTCATTTAGGAAATTCTACTAAATGTTAAAGCACATGAAACCTTAGTTCGGCCTGCTAATAGAGCAGAGCTTGAATGATTTCCTCATTTAGGTAATTTTACTAAGTATTGCAGCACATACAACCATAGCTCGGCCTGCTAATTGAGCAGGGCTTGAATGATTTCCTCATATAGGAAATTCTACTAAGTTTTGCATCACATGTAACCTTAGCTCGGCCTGTTAATTGAGCAAGGCTTGAATTAATACTTCAATGGATTTTTAGTCAAAACACATATTTTATTGTAGACAATATATACGTGATACACAATACATTTGCTATTTTACTGATAATATTTCTTGAGATGTTCTGCATTCCACGGGTGCAGCAAGGGTCTACCCTCTATATCCTCCAGCTTATAAGCCCCCTTAAGTAGTACTTTGGTTACTTTGTAAGGGCCTTCCCAGTTTGGTCCTAGAGACAGAGCTCGGCTCCCTTGTAGCCAGAAAGCATTTTCTTAGCACCAAGTTTCCAACCTCAAACGTAATACCCCAAATTCTCGGAACTCGAAGCGTTAAAAAAATCTTCTTCTTTGTTTGACCTCTTTGCTGCTAACCAAAATAAATTTTAAATAAGCAAAATTTTGGAGTTTGAAACATACAAAAAATAATAATGGGAGATAGATGTCCATATAGACTTTAGAAAATTATGGTGTAATTTGAAAAACATTGGAGGAATTTCATCAACTATCGGTTTCGCAGCAGCGGAAAGAAAAAAAATATGTTTGGCCTAGAAAACATTGACTAAAAATTATGAAATTTTAACAGAAAATATGACATTTATATACGTACATCATATAAAAATTTGGGGTCTTGACGATAATTTTTGAAGCACAAAAATATTTCTCAACTATGCTGAATAGAAATTTCGAAACAAACTCGACGCAGTCTACCAAAATGGACATAACTTTTTATCTAGTTAATATTTTAGGGTAATTCGATTGATTACTATTACAAGACTCATAGACCTTTGAAACCCCATTAATTCCACTCTAAAACATATATTGTAGCCCAAGTTATACCATTTTTAAGTAGAAGGACAAAATATGAAATTCAATCCAACAATAAATAAACTTCATGCATAATCTTT